>JADRCH010000870.1:1346989-1363133 GCA_019843965.1 Rhynchomys soricoides | reverse complement strand
CTCTCTCTCTCTCTCTCTCTCTCTCTCTCTCTCTCTCTCTCTCTCTCTCTCACACACACACACACACACAATCAGATGCTAATGTTGTGCTGGCACACCAATGATAGTGCTACTTTTTTAGTTACACAAAATTTAAATAAAATTAAGTACTAGTGATGCTGGTGGCCTCCTGAAAGCAAGGTCAATTATTCCTGCTCATAGCCTGTATAGATAAAGTTCTCTTGTGGCCTGCATATAGATCTGAAGTCTGTGCTATACTAGGTCCTCTAATATGGGACATGTCCCTAGCTCTCTTAGCTGGTTACTGTGCTATTATTGATATGTACTATTTCTTAGAAGATTCTCTCCACCATCTTTAGACTCAGTATTAAAGTATTCTTCCACATCTTTGTTCTCAATAAAGTCTTTTTTTGATTCTAACAGGAATAGCTATTGGGCACTATGGGTTAGTAGTTTAAATTTGAGAACATTATGGAAATATTTATTTACTTAAATAGGATATTTAAAAATCATATATATTGTCTTGAAAGAATATAGTCACCAGACCATAAGGTGATCATATTTGTGTCTACTTGGCTATCTATGCCCTCTGTGGCCAGTGTGAACAGAAAGACATTATAATTAGTCAAATTTTGTAGAAGTAGTAGTGTATGACTTCCAAAGACAAATCATAAGACATATTGTGGCTACTGCTTTGTGCCTTGAGATCATTAATTCTCAGGGATGTCATTAACCATGCCAGAAGTACTCTCAAGCAGGTCTCTGAAGTAGACTACTAACCCAGAAACTTAGAAGCAGGTCTTATAACCTTTATTAAACCGAAGTGTGCCTAGTAGAGCCACATTTGCCACAAAATTGTCCTTACTCAGTTGAATTAAAATGATCACTACACCAATCTAACATTTTGGATAAAATTGTTGGGTGGATCAAAGAGACTGATGGTCCTCTGATGCTGCTTGTCTATAGAGCCACTGGAGCCTGTCCTCCTTAGGTAAAATTCAATGATTCCTTCAATAATATTTTTAAAGTTTTAAATGTATTTATACTGAATTATAGTCTTTGGATCTAAATGTTTCTTGCATAGATTTTTTTTCCATATAAAGCTGTCTGATTCTTATGCCAAAAGAAACAGAAATCTTTATCTTTATACTTTCTATGTTTGCTTTAATTATGTTATTTAACACTGAGAAAAGCTGTCAAAGAATTTGGGGGGAAACTCATAAAGTAAAACACAGTAAACACTTGAGCATAATACATGATCTTAAAATGTGGCACCAGATACATAGTAATAGGTAGCACATTCTATTGTCCCTGGATGCTGGACATGAGAAGTTGTACTTGAAGGCTTTCACCTCATTCTATCACCAAAGTGAACTCTTAGGTTGAAAACACATTCCTAATCAGACTCATTATATCAGAATCATGGGTTTCTTTTCTCATTTTTGCCATTTTTTTCTTTAGCCTGTGACCTGTTTTTGGCTTAAAGAATCACTGTGTTACCTTACACTTAAACTTTAAGATAGCAAATACATGATAAGCTGAACAGGTAATGTTTATAAAGGTTAAATTCTGGCATCATGATAAACTGTGTCTTAGGTCCATCTATTGCATCGTTTTTGTTCTGGAAACAGAGACAGCCTGTACCTGGGCTACCTCTGAACATGATAGTCTTGCTAAACAAGATCATTGTTTGGAAATCAGAGGTGCAGTTTCATATGTATACAAGTACTTATTCCTTTAAAAAGAAAAGAAAAACACAACTAATTGAAAATAATTCTTTCTCATATGTGACTCACTTCCAAAATGGATATAGACAGGGGGAACACAGGAAATGGTCAGAAGTCAAAAGTCATCACAAAACATAGTTGAAGGGGCAACATCTAAAATAGTCTCCAATGAATTAAAAATTCAGAATGTGGGGCTAGAGTTCTGAGATATAGAGTACTTACTGCTTTTACAGAGGATCCAGGTTCAATTCCCAGCACACACATGGCAGTTCACAACCATCCATAACTTCACTTTCAGATGACCCAACATACCCTTTCCTTGACTGCACAGTTACCAGGCAGTCATATAACACACACAAACACACACACACACACACACACACACACACACACATTATACGCAGGCATGCAATATACTCATAAAGTAAATGAATCTTGAAAATGGAATGTAACATATTCGAGCATATAGCCTGCTAAATCACAGCTTTAAGATATTTTAAACATAAAATTTGAAGCAAGCACATACTGGGCTCTGCATATTGTTAAGTGCAGTTGGAAACCATTGCTTTGGAGTTGAAACTCCATCCCATCAGTTCAGAATCAGTGTCGATAAGTGAATGTCTGGAAGGCATTGATTTGCTGACTTAAAGGTGATGCATATAATCCAAATAAAGCTGGAGTTGATAGCACTGCAAGAATTAGAAATTATTTTAGCCATGAGATTATTTGTGCTGCAAGATGCCCCAAATGCATGACGCTGAGCCTTTGCCCTTCACTTCAGATTTTTAAAGGTGAATGTGATTCTAAGTTCAGTCCATGAGTCACCAGGGGTTCTAGTACATGCTGTGCATGTAGCATACTTTAAAAAAGCTTGCTCTCAAGTTTCTATGTCTAAAAGAAAGGCAGTGATAACTACTTGCCTCTGAGAGCTTTGGTGCCATTTCATGTTTTTCTTTCCAGAACCTTCTATTCAGTTCAGACTTCTCTGGGAAATAGGTAGTCTTAAGTTACTGCTGCAGAGTCCTTTCATGTGTTCTGTCAAGATAGCTGGCACTGGCCTTTAAAATAAGACAGCTATTGTAAAATTCAGGGAAACCTGGAAAAGCAAATTAACTTTCATCACTGTGATATTTTTTACAGATGTCAATTAACAGTTTCAACAACAACAAAAAAATTCCTATGACCTAGTAGTAATTCTTTTAATCAGAATTATGAAAACATAAACTTAAGGTGCCAGTCTTGTTGATTACACAAAGCACTAGCCACCCATGGGGTCTCCAGAGGCTAATACAAACAAAAGTCACCCCCCAGAGGAGTACTGTAGGAGCTTGCTCTCCACTGAGGTGCCAATTATTTCATGAATCTTCAACCATTCTTCACCAGCTAGCTAAAGATCATCTGAGGAAGGCAGCTGCTCAGATTTTTCCTTTCCATTCTGCTGTGTTTACTTTTGTCTTGCTGTCTTCAATTGAGTTTCTTTAGGCAGGAGTGGGTGAGTGGGTGCAGGAGCATTCTCATTGAGACAAAGGAGGGATGGGGAGAAGGAGGATGGGATGGAGGGTTTATGGAAGGGTAACCGGGAAGGGAGATATCATTTGAAATGTACACGAATAAAATGATTAGTAAAAAAGAGTAAACTATAAAGGCTATAATAAAAATGGTTTAACTGGAAGATAAAGAAAACATGAGGAGGGCAGGGCCAGGCAACTGCACAGGGAAGGAAGTCATTAGCGGAACAGGTCCATTAGCAAGTATGTCAGTGCAGGTAAACTGAGGCCCCATATTAGTTGAGGAGAATGGAAGTAGAAGGCTTGCAGTCACCTTCCCAAGGAAAGATGGGCTGGGTTATACTCAAGCCATACCTGTATCATATTACCTGCATTCCATAGAAAGAGAACAGGTTTAGCTTCCCTTTTATATATATGGAACATGCTTATTGGTCAGGGAAAAAAGAAAGAAAGAAAAGAAAATGCACAACAACAATAAAATCCTCAAGCAGAACTCTCCTTTTGTTTTCAACAGGGTACTTTTCAGAATTTGGAAGGTAAAACCTTACAGATGGGGGGGGGACCTGAACTGAGGAGAATGTCAACCAAGTCTCCTGTCAACTGGGCCTTGATTAATGCCAGAAGATTCATTTCTGAGGTGATTCATAGTTACAGGGCTTGGTCAAGGCCTACATGTTTTGACTACTCTTCATAGAGGGCCTCAGTTCTCAGTGTGGCCAATTCATGCAGCCACCAAAGGGCCCTCATGGAATGACAGCTGGGACACACAGTGTGGAACCTAAGACATGGTGTAGAAAACTGTGGTATGTCCTAGGTCAGACATTGTTCTGCCATGCTCTGTTTTTCTCAGAGTGAGTTTTAAGTTCAGTCCACACTTAAAAGGGAAAACCAAACCTCAGTCAGCCCTTTGCAAAGGGTACATTAAACCATTTTCTTCTTTGCCCAACCACAGCCATGCCCGTTCATTTTCCAGCACATTCCACTCTTCCCCCTTCTCCCACAATTCAATTGAGTTAACTCAGCTAAGGCCAACTCTTGCTTTATAATTTTCATGCCACCTGTCAGTTTTATTCTTTCTGCCTTTCTCTTAGTCTTGTTTCATTGCTCCTTAATGCTGTGGGTAGTAAAATTTCAGGCAATTTTCATTTTTTTTTACAGTGCTTAAGGTATATGCACAGATGGAGATAGTTACAGATAAACCTAGAGGCAAAATAAATCTCTTACCCAAGGTTCTACATCCCAGTGTCAGCAAACTGTGAATAGGCTATCTTCATGGAAACAGAGACTTGGCAGACTTTACTAAGAACCTGGTACCTAAGTGGGCTGATGTGGTCCCAGGAGACCATAAAAATGGCTGAGGTCAGGAGATGTGATACAAGAAGTTCAAGGCATAACAGATACTACCCACCACGTTGGCTTTGAAGACAGAGGAAAGAAGGGGTAAGAAGCTTGTAGAAGATGAGAAAAGATGCTGTCTGTGTTGCAAAGACAAGGCACTGAGCCCTATAAACAGCCTTAAAGAACAAAGGAAGTGATTTATAGAGCTCCTGGGAAGTCGTATATCCTGGAGCCTACAAATACCTGCCTTTTATTTCTTGTATTTTGTTTATTTATGAAGTGCAATGTGATGGTTTGTTGGAAAGATTAAAGCAAGAAAATTAGCATAACCAATTCACATTTGTATGTTTTCTGTGATAAGAACATTTTAAATGTATTCTCTTAGAAACAATTAAATACATAAGACATGATTAGCCATAGTAACTATACTTGTTTCTCCTGAGTTTTTTTTTAATGACCTGTAATAGTCATTAGCTATCAAGTCTCCTCCCATCCAGAAAAATTGGTAATCATGATTTTACTCTTGATTTAATCTTCCTGTAAGTATAATATCATTTTTCTTGTTTTTCACTGATTTCATTTAGCATAGTGCTAAATTTAATTCTATTTTAATTCAAATGTTCTTTCTTTGTAACTGCTCAATAGTGTTCCTGACTTCTTGAGCATATGTACTTTTGTGTGTGTGTGTGTGTGTGTGTGTGTGTGTGTGTGAGAGAGAGAGAGAGAGAGAGAGAGAGAGAGAGAGAGAGAGAGAGAGGGAAAGAGAGATGTCCTGTGACTATGTTCACTAGTAGTTCATTGTTCCTTGAATTCTTTCTTCAATCCATTATCTTGACTACTGTAAATAGCACAAGATAATCCATTATCTTGACTATTGTAAATAACACAGGAGTTATCTCTTGGCATAATGACTCATGGCCCTCAAATATATTCACAGTAATAGGATTCCTATGTAATATGAAAATTTTGTTTTTAATTTATACAGCCTTTCTGACGTTTTCTACAATCTCCGTAGAAATTTATGTTCCCACCAACAGTGTGAAAGAGTTCTTTTTTCTCCATGTCTTGGTCAAACATACTGCATTTCATACCCTTAATGAAAGCCAATCTAACAAGCTTCTATTATTATTGCCTTCTTAGGCTAGCATCATATTTCTAACTGTGGAACTATAGGGTAATTAACTGGTGTTGTTTTAGCTTTGATTTACTTTCATTCATATTGGCAGTAATAGAAAACTAGAGCCTGGTCTGCTACTATGCCTGCAACCCTAGCACTGGGGAGGTAAATGGGACAGGATCGGGAGATCAAGGTTATCCTCGGCTACAATAGTGAGCCTGAGACAAGCCTGTGACACTTTGTGTGTATACTTTGCTAATATTTTCTTGGATTCTATTAACTGTCTTAAAACTTATTTATTATTTTTCAAAAGCATCTCACTATATTATCCCAGACTGGCCTGGGATATAAAGTCATTCTTTCTTTCCCTTCGAGGAATGTGATTGCGGGCAGACTGTCACACCCAATGTGTCACAGCCCACTTCAATAAAAGTGTTTTAGAAAACAGATGCTTTGCTAATGTAGTATGAGGCCAGAGTCATTTCCCTATTTTTATATATATTTCCCTATATTATATATATTTCCTCTTCAGTACACCAAAATCAAACCATCATTCCTTGCTCTCAGTACTTATTTGAAGTATTTCATACACTTTATATACACTTTATGTTAGAAATACAGCTTGTTTCCAGTAAGGACCATCTCCAGGGCCTTTTACTAACTAGTGTGCTATGTCCTCACTGGCTTTCACATCTATCCTAATGTGCCTTTACTGTTTTGCTTCTAGTTTCTTTATGTTATCACCTTGTCTGTCTATTCATACATTGTCATTCTGGTCTCTTAGTCACAAGCTTGATAATGGCAGTTGTCCCTGTACAGGTGTAGACCCCCTACTCTGTTATCCAATTATCATTACTATGACTCTTACTCTTCCTTTCAAGTTTTGAAATTGGTTTTCATGTTCCTGTTGGTATTTTGATTGAGTTGTATTGAGTTTATAGATTAATCATGAGAGAACTGACAGTTTTGCCATATTGAAATTTCCCATCCATGAATTTGGTTCATCTCTCAATAATAGATTTCCCTTTTTATGATGTTGATACTAAATTATAATTTTTTATCTATCTGTGCAAGTTCTGTGAATATTTTACAAGGCATCTTTACAAAATAGTTTGTTTGCAGAGCATGGGTTCCCAGGCCCTAGATGTTTCTCATAAGGATGTCCCAGCCTTATTCCCAATCCTTGCTCTTAACTCTAACAAGGTATTCTGTGTATCTTATGTTGACAATTATAAAATTCATAGCATGTGCAAATAATGGATATCTTATCTGTTCACAATATCTGTATCTAAAACTCTCTTCTGTCATATTCAAGCACTCATTTTAGGACTTCTTATACAATATTAAAATGAGTGTACCTAGTGTCTAAGTTTTGTGGCAGACATCATATCCATGTTAGGATCAATGATATGTTACCCTCAAGAATGCTATTTGTTCTGTCAGGTTTTAACATTTTAAATTGTTATTAGTTTGCAAATATTTATTTTTAATGAATAAGATAATGTTTTATTAAGTATGTTTATATTGAAAATTATTATTCTTTTAAAATATTTTTTCTTTTTTTAATTGTTTATTGGATATTTTCTTTATTTAAATTTCAAATAATTTCCTGGTTCCCCCCTCCCAGAAACCCCTTATACCATCCCCACTCCCCCTGCTTCTATGAGGATGTTCCTCCACCCACCCACCCACTCTTTCCTGCCTTCAAATGCCTCTACACTAGGGCATCTATCAAGCCTTCATAGGACCAAGGACCTCTCCTTCCACTGATGTCTGACAAGGCCATCTTCTTCTACATATGTGGGTGGAGCCATGGGTCCTTCCATGTGTACTCCTTGGTTGGTGACTTAGTCCCTGGGAGCTCTGGGGAATCTGATTGGTTGATATTGTTGTTCTTCCTATGGGGTTACAAACCACTTCAGCAAGTTCAGTCCTTTCTCTAACTCCTCCATTGAGGACCCCATGCTCAGTCCAGTGTTTGGCTGTGATCATCCGGCTCTGTATTGGTCAGGCTCTGGAAGAGCCTCTCAGGAGACAGCTATATCAGGCTCCTTCCAGCAAGCACTTCTTGGCATCCACAAGAATGTCTGGGTTTGGTGACTGTATATAAGATGGATCCCCAGGTGGGGCAGTCTCTCGATGGCCTTTCCTTCAGTCTCTGCTCTACACTTTGTCTCCATATTTGCTTCTGTGAGTATTTTGTTCCCTTTTCTAAGAAGGACCGAAGCACCCACAATTTGGTCTTCCTTCTTCTTGAGCTTCATGTGATCTGTGATGGAAAAATTACATTGATACATTTTTTCTAATGAAAACAACTTTCAAGTTCTTGAAATAAATCCAAGTTTTCATAGCAGCAAGTTGATCTATATGTATAAATGTCTCTTTGTGATTACTTGGACTCCTTTGATTGAAGTCTGTAAGGTGTATTACTCAGAACTTTAACTTCTTTGTGCTATCATCATTAAATTTGCATATCAAATTCATGTCTGTCTGCAAAAAAAGATATAATAAGAAAACTAGAAAAAAGGAAGGAAGGCCCACTTGTGCTGAGGAGCCAGCGGGAGGCAGGCTCCAGATACAGGGACTGAGGAAAAGCTGGGAGGTAAGAGCCTGCCTGCTTCCACCTGTGGCCATAGACACCCACTTGACCCAGGAAGCCTCCATTTACAAGTAGCTCAGGGAGAAAGCTACTCTCCCACTTGTGCTGAGGAGCCAGCAACAGGAGGACTCCAGACGCAGGGTCTGAAGAACAGCTGGAAGAGAGAACTGGTCTCCCAGGAATACTGACATCTGAGCTTGAAGGAAAGACAAGCCACAGTCAGAGAGAGAAAGACCAGTTAACACCAGAGATAACCAGATGGTGAAAGGCAAGGGCGAACACAAGGAACAGAAACCAAGACTACTTGGCTTCATCAGAACCCAGCTTTCCCACCACAGCCAGCTCTGGATACCCCAACACACCAGAAAAGGAAGACTCAGACTTAAAATCAGTTATCAAGAGGATGATAGAAGATTTTAAGAAGGAAATAAATAATTCCCTTAAAGAAATATAAGAGAACACAGGTAACAACTGGAAGCTCTTAAAGAGGACACACAAAAATCCATTGAAGAATTACAGGAAAACACAATCAAATGGGCAGAAATACAGGCAAACACAATCAAACAAATGAACAAAACCATTCAGGAATTAAAAACAGAAATAGAAACAATAAAGAAATCACAAAGGGAGACAACCCTGGAGTTAGAGAACATAGGAAAGAAATCAGGAGTCATAGATGCAAACATCACCAACAGAATACAAGAGATGGAGGAGAGAATCTCAGGTGCAGAAGATACCATAGAAAACATGGACACAATAGTCAAAGAAAACACAAAATGCAAAAAGCTCCTAACCCAAAACATCCAAGATATCCAGGATGTAATGAGAAGACAGAACCTGAAGATAATAGGCATAGAAGAGAGTGAAGACTCACAACTTAAAGGACCAGTAAATATCTTCAACAAAATTATAGAAGAAAACTTCCCTAACCTAAAGAAAGAGATGAACATAAGCATACAAGAAGCCTACAGAACGCCCAATAGACTGGACCAGAAAAGAAATTCCTCCCATCACATTATAGTCACAGAGGAATTGTTCCTGAACAGAACACCAATGGCTTGTGCTCTAAGATCAAGAATTGACAGATGGGACCTCATAAAATTACAAAGCTTTTGTTAGGCAAAGGACACTGTGAATAGTGCAAAACGTCAACCTACAGATTGGGAAAAGATCTTTACCAATCCTACATCTGTTAGAGGGCTAATATCCAAAGTATACAAAGAACTCAAGAAGCTACATGCCAGAGATCCAAATAACCTTATCAAAAAATGGGGAAGTGTGCTAAACAGAGAATTCTCAACTGAGGAAACTCAAATGGCTGAGAAGCACCTAAAGAAATGTTCAGCATCCTTAGTCATCAGGGAAATGCAAATCAAAACAACCCTGAGATTTCACCTCACACCAGTCAGAATGGCTAAGATCAAATACTCAGGTGATAGTAGATGTTGGCAAGGATGTGGAGAAAGAGGAACACTCCTCCATTGCTGGTGGAAATGCAAGATGATACAACCTCTCTGGAAATCAGTTTGTGGACCCTCAGAAAAATGAACATAATACTACCTGTGGACCCAGCTATTCCACTCCTGGGCATACACCCAGAACATGCTCCAACATGTAATAAAGACACATGTTCCATTATGTTCATAGCAGCCATATGTATAATAGCCAGAAGCTGGGAACAACCCAGATGTCCCTCCACGGAGGAATGGATACAGAAAATGTGGTACATTTACACAATGGAATACTACTCAGCTATTAAAATCAATGACTTCATGAAATGGATGGATCTTGAAAATATCATCCTGAGCGAGGTAACGCAGTCACAAAAGAATGACCATGGTATGTACTCACTGTTAAGAGGTTATTAGCCCAAAAGTTTGAAATACCCAAGAGTCACTTCGCAACAACAGTAGTTCTGAGTGTGACATCCCAAATGGAGAGCTTGGAGAAAGGACTAAAGGAACTGAGGGAGTGTTCAGCCCCAGGGAGGTAGCAACAGTGGCAACTGGCCTGACCCCCGATACTTTGGGAGACTGATCCACCATCTAAAGAATACACATGGAGAGACCCATGGTGCTGGCCACAAATGTGGCAGAGGAGGTTCTTGTTATCCGTCAGGGGGTGGAGAGGCCCTTGGGCCTGAGGGTGTTTGATCCCCCAGTATAGGAGAATGACAAGGAGGAAAGACGAGAGTGGGTGGGAGGGTGGGTTGGAGAATATCCCCATATTGCCAGGGGGAAGGCGGAGGGAATAGGAGGTTCCAAAGGGGAGATCTGAAACATTTTGATATATAAATAAAATATGAAAATTAAAAAAGAAAAAAGAAAAAAGGAAGAAAAATGGAGGACGGAAGGAAGGAAGGAAAGGAGGAAAAGATATGACATGGGGGAAGACATGTGATATGACATATGATATCATGACATATGATATGGGGGAAGAGATATGACATTTGATATCTTATTTTCAAATATTCATTATTCATTCCATGGGCTATTGGCAGCCCTAAAGTCTTTTCCTTCCTATCTGCCGCCTGCCCAGGTGTTCTCCTGGCCTTTAGTCCTAGGCTAGTATGTGTCCTTTCACTGTGATGGAGGCCTTTGTTCTCCTTACAGTTGCCTGGATGCTTGCTTCATACAAGTTTCCAACTGGCATGGTTTCTTGATGAGTTCATGATTTTATTATTACAAAATACTCTGTTTCCTCTTCTATAATAGCTTTCAATGTCAAGTTTGTGGATTGTTTACTATTGGAATGAACTGTTCCACTTTTTTATGTTCAGTCTGTAGCTATCATTAGAGCTAAAGTTAGCATCTTTGAACAGGATATAAGTTGTTTTCTGATTTTATTTTTAATTTCTTTTTTAAAATGCACCTTGCAGATAGTTCTGTTGGATGGGGAGTGTCAGTAACTTGAGCAGAACTAGTGCAAGAAAGGGATTTGCACCTGACATTATGTTGTTTTCTGTATGTCCCACATCTTTCATTGATCATTTCTCCTGATCCCCTTCTTGATTTTCTTCAATTTATTTTTCTCTAGTTATGGATTTTATACCTTTTTACATTTTTCATGTATATTATATATACCAAGTCTGTATTATTGCCATAGGAATTTTGTTTAGAAAAATGAAAGAAGAGATAAGATGCTGATTGTTTTTCTAGTTTTAATTCTGTCATTGATTTTTCACTGTATTATCACTTAGAAAAAATATCATCTCATCATTCCTCTAAACTATGGTATTAATGAATACTCTAATCAACAGCTTAAGTGGGTAAATTGAAGTGTGAATTGGGCTACCTCTTTGCCTGGAATTTCAGGTCCCAACCTACTTAGGTTGTCAATAGAATTAAATTAATTGTGACTCAAAGGCTAAACAGTAGTGCCCATTCTTTTGCTGACTACTGTTAAGAATTGCTTTCAGCTATGAGAGGCCACACTCATGTCCCAGTGGGGATGGCCTCCTCACACCACTGCAGTATACTCCTTCAAAGTTTATAGGGGAATCTCTTTCTCTTTAGAGAGTTATGTTAAGGGATTACATGATAAGGTCAGGTATAGGCCATGGGTAATCTTTTTTTATTAATTCAAGCGTCAACTCTATGAGACCATAATTATATTGCCCAAACCATTCCTAATTATTGTGTGATATAATCTAATTAAAGAGTGATGCCGCATCTTGTCTCCAAACCCCAGCCCAAAATAAGGGTTCAGACAACAACCAAAGAGCATATGCAGATTGGAGCTAAGTTCTCCACACATATGTACCAGATGACCAGCTTAGTCTTCACGTGGGTCCCTCAAAAACTGGAGTGTGGGATAGCCCTAAAACTGTTGCATATCTGTGAAATGTGCTACTCTAACTGGGCACCTTGTCTGGCCTCAGTGGGAGATGTGCCTATCCCTGCAGAGACTTTATGTGCCAGAGTGGGGGGATACTTGGGAGCCACCACCCTCTCAAAGGAGGAGGGGAAGGGGCATGAGGAAGGGATTGTATGAGAGGGGACTAGGAGGAGAGGCAGCAACTGAGATGTAATGTGGATTTCAAAACAGATGCTGAATTTGCTACTTTATGTAAAATATTACTAAATATTGTCAACTATTCAAGTAAAAAAAGCAGCCAACAAATAAAAGTACAGGTGAATGGCTATCTCCATATGGAAGTGAATGATATTTGTTGTCTACAGAAAGAGGTATATGATGCTTGTTATCTATAGTTGGAGGGGTATTCAGATTGAGGTGAATAATATTTCCTGACTAGAGATGGTAGGGTAGGATGTTTGCTATCTATAGCTGGAGGTATATGTTGTTTCCTAAATTTAATTCTGCTTTTAACTTTTCTATGATTTCATATCTTTTTAATAAATAAAATACTTAAAGGCTCTGTACCCCATTTTTATTTGGGTTATTTGGTTTTCTGGAGTCTGACTTCTTGAGTTCTTTGTACATTTTGGATGTTAGCCCTCTATTGGATGTAGGGTTGGTTCACTTTACTGTTTAAAGGAAACTCAGGTACAAACAATGGAGCAGAAATGGAAGGAAAGGCCATTCAGAGATCTCCAAACCTTGGGATCCATCCCATCCGCAGATACCAAACCTTGACACTATTGCTGATGCCAAAAAGTGCTTGAAGGCAAGTGGCTCTGGCAGCACCTGACTAACATAGATGTAGATATTCACAGCCAACCATTGGATGGAGCCTGGGGACCCCAAAAGAAGAGTGGGGGAAAGAACTGAAGGAGCTGAAGGGGATTATAACCCTATAGGAAGAACAACAATAACAATTAACCAGACCCCACAGAGCTCCCAGGGACTACACCACCAACCAGAGTATACATGGACCAGTCCACGGCTCTGGCTACTTATGTAGCAGAGGACTGCCTTATCTGGCATCAATGGGAGGCTTGTTTCCACAGAAAGGGAAATACTAGAGGGGTGAGGCAGGAGTGGGTAGGTAGGTGGGGGAGCACCCTCTTAGAGACAAAGGAGAGGGGGAGGGGGAGGAGATTTGTGGAGGGAAGACCGAAAGGTGGGACAAAATTTTAAATGTAAAAAATTAAGAATAATAAATTAAGCCTCTTCAAAAATATGTAATGGAATGGGAAAAAAAAAAGAGTTCAGAGCTATATAAAGTGTTGTAAGTATGTTGATTCTTAGAATTCTGCCAAATATAGTGACTTGGTAATGTTTGTTACATGAAGAATATGGTGATATAAATCAAATAGACGGAAGTGGGAAGGAAGCATAAACACTACTGAAAAAAAGAAAAACAAGAGAAGGCAGCCACAGTTTAAAATAAAGGGAACATATGCAATAAAACAATGTGATCTTTTAAACATGTATAAGAACTAGGACTGAGTATTGCAGTCCCTATACATGTCTTTTCTTGATTGTTGGTTGGTACTACAGGTAGAGTCAAGTCATTATGCATGAGAGATGTTCTACCAGTGTGCTATATTCACAAGCTTAGTATCAACACAGCTTTAGAAGGAATGTTTGGTCAATTTCTGCTTTTAAGTCCATTCTAGTAGAAAGTGCTCATTCAACTAAAATTCAACAATACCCTGAAAATATGTTTAGACCCCGAATCTACCCAGAAGTATCAATTCCAACTCAAGATGGTGGAGTTCAAAAACAGCTTTCTTATTCTTTTGTTTCAAAAATTTTCTTTATCCCAAGAGTTAAATACTATGTAAACCAGCAAGGAAAAGTATCACAACATCAGACAGAATTCAGGTTTTTGGTGAGAAGTCAGTTTCAAATATAAGTGGCCCAGCATGCCTCCATATTTCATAGGATGGCTATCTTTCATATAACCTAAGAAGTGTGGTCGTTTAGAAACGATGGGTGACAAAAGACATCAGGTTATATGAACATGCAGGCGCTCTCTACAGTTGCTCTCAGGCACACAAAAACCCAGAGTCTGTGCACAGATTTCTTCTCTAGTCTGCACACATTGTAGTAAGCTGTCATTCACAGCCACAGCAGGAACACCAAGCTCTCTTGGAAGAACATGGATGACAGCACTTCTCCTGCAGCAGGCAGCTCTCAGAAAGATCATCACATCACAACAGATCTTTCTTTTGATATGTCTGCTATTTCAAGATCCATCCAACAATGACAAATTAAGACATTTGTGCAGTGAACTCTGACACTGGTGTGTATTTCAAATGTGTGTGAATTCAATAATTTCTGGTCTTATGTAGTTTTTCAGTCATTTTTTTCTGGGCTGGATTTTGAATAATAATCTCAAATTTTCTTCAGAGTCAACTTAGCAACAATAGTTGCACAAAAGAAACTTTTACACTTCCTAGATAAGACAACGTTTTTCCTATGGAGAGGAGAGTTAGGCATGAAGCTACACTCCAAGAAGAGCAGGTATAGGGAATCAAAACCTTGAATGCCTATTTTGAAACTTCTTTATTGTAAACCAAACCTTGAAACATGATAACCACAGCTTGATAGTGAACAATTAACTCTTTTTTTTCCTTGTATGACTATGAGTGCACTTTGCCTGGTTAATTTTTCTGTATCTGGAAGCTAACTGTGAATCTTCCCAAAAGCTAGGAAGAATACAGTGCTGAAGTAAGATGTATTGTAAGGTTTTTTCTTCAAATGAAATTTATAATTTGGTATGGATTATGTAGACCCCTTCTAGTATCCTATTTTGTGTATTTAATGCAAATTGACTTCTATGCCAAATGTAACATAATGCATAGAAATTTGCTTCTTTCATTTTTGAAATCCTCATTATAGATTTCCATCTCAAAAAGTATGTTTGTTTCATTCATTAAGGATGTTTCTGGTTACTATTTTATGCCTAGGATTTTGTTTGGCTAAGAAACATTAAATTGAATAGTATCAACAAAATCTGTGCCTTTAAAGGAAATGTAACAATTCTGAAATACTCACCATACATGTATCAACTGTGCTCCTGGTGTTCTGGCAGAGTTTGGTGAATAACCATTAGTTGATTCTGGTCATCAGGCAATTACTAGAGTCAAATACATGTCAGAAGCCATGTTGAAATTACATAGATATGTTAAGAACAACAACAAAAAAATGCTGGTCATTCTGGTGGCCGATGCAGGAGGATTGTGAGTTCAAAGCCAGCCTGAGCTATGTGAACCCAAACTTCAAGGACTGGGGAGGAAGCTCAGTAGTATAGTGTTTGCTTGGCAGGGCCCAAAGATAACAGCTTTAAGACCATTGAAACAGAGTAATAGAGCAAGGGTTCTTGTACTTCCCACTCATGACCTTTTCATCAAAGACACTGTCATACAGCCCAAATATGTAAGTAGAATATGTATGCAATTAAATTTACTGCTAATAAATAATATAAAATATATATTAAAACAATTTTTGTCAGTCTTAAATGTTTAGTATCTGTTTACAGGTGAAACAAGTCTACTTACTATTGAACTGGAAGTGCTCACTTGTTTTACATAAAGCATTAAAATTTGACTGAATATTTGATTCTCTATGCCTCAGAGCATCTTTGGTGTTTTACAGAATTGATCGTTTCTTTGATTTTATAATAATAAATGTTGAGAAGACTTTTTGTGTAGATGTATACTAAATAAGTTATGTTTAGGGCTACTTTAGAAGTTGGAACTTTTGTCTAATCTCAAGATGCAATTCTTTCTATGAACTTTAAAAGGAAACTCAAATTAACAACTCTGATACATTTTTGAAAATCAAATATTCTATCCAATTCAATTCAAAGTAGAAGTACAGTAAAGGCACTGCAGTTCATATTCCACTGTAGACTCAATTCTGAGGTCCGGGGTTCCAGGCAGTGCTTATTGGTACTATCTGCTGTGGTGGCATGCTCAGTATGAAATGTGCATGTTGTATATCC
>JADRCH010000870.1:1251316-1346979 GCA_019843965.1 Rhynchomys soricoides | reverse complement strand
GACAGTAGAGCATAGGGGCTTGTGTTTGAAATTCTTTTAGTTCAAAGTATAAAGCTATTCCCAGAGACCTGTGGCTTAAAACACTTACTTTCTTGCTAGCAAGTCTATGTGATATCCTGTGGTTCTGCTGGGGATGAGTCTCCAGTTCTCTTTTCATGTCTTTCTTGTGGATCGATAGCTATTTGTGCATAAAGAAGCTAGAAAAGGGGAGCCTTAGCCACTTGGAACAGCTATTCCCCTGGGCTTCTCATCTTGCAGCCTGGAAGTTCAACCTTATACACATGACATAGGCTGTGATTCGAGAAAGAAAGCAAAGTTGATGAAGGACTCCTGAGTCCCAAATTCAGAACTAGAAATCTATTATGATGCCTTTACTGGTAAAGTATACCAACTCATTTTCCATGGGCAGAGGAGCTGCTTTGATCCCGCCTCCCCTTTCTTACAAGGTCTTGCTATATAGCTGTGAGAGTTTCTAGGTAGATCAGAGTAGCCTCAGACCTGTTTCAATTCTTTTGCTTCAGCCCCATGAGTGCTGAGATTAGGGGCGGGAGCCGCCATGCTGGGCACGGTTCACCATGTTATGCAAGTTCTTAAATGCATCAGATTGCAAAAGTATGTGGGTACACACAAAAAAGAGTAACTGGCTGTTTGGGGTGGGGCATGGTGCTGTTTTCCATTTTCCAGCTTGTGTAAATCTAAATGCATTCTGTGCTTACCAGATGCTCAGGCCATTTTTAAAAGAGGAAATTGCATTTCATAGGGCCCCTCATCATTTTATTCCACTAACCTACACCAGTTTCTGCTGTTATTCAAGTCCCTATTCACTACCTATGTTAATGTTCTACTTTGACAAATTCCCATTCAACACTGATCTTTTATTTTTCTTTCTATTTTCTTTAGTGTTCTCAAGCTGCAGATCAGTCCTAGTCATTAACTGGGCCATGGGGCAGTTATTAGGAACATTATGGTATATAAAATTTCAGTCTCTAGTTTTCAAATGGCTACAGAAAAGAAAATGTGTACATTGTGAAAGAAATTGAGGGGAAAGGCAGGAGAAAGTCGAAGTATGAAGACTGCAAGAAATAGCATCCTTGCCACCCAGTGGAAGTTTCTTGACACTGCAATATTAAAAAAAAAAAATTATTGAACACATTGCTCTCCCGTTTAAACTGTACTGGGTACCAAGGAAGTCACAGAGCTGTGAGGAATAGATCCAGTCAGTCCCGTGTGTTGTGTCACACCAAAGCCTGCCATCCGCCCCATCTCTATAGGAATATGATGACATCTGAGCTACATCTCAGAATCACGGTTATAATAGCTAACAGAATCCCTTGAATTCATCTAACTTAACTCAGAAATCTTTTGGTCTTTAGCTTTCTAAGACAGTGTGTTGCTTTGCAGCCCAGGCTGATCTCACACTAATGGTACTTTGTCTCAGCCTTCTTAATCTTGCAGGTAGAGACACACTTGTTACAATTCTTAAATATGTATACTTTTTAAAAATGTTCATTGCACATACAGGAAAGCACACAGACCATTATGCCAGAGCTGTTTCTCTACAAATAAGAATACACCATGTAAGCAGAAAAAGATTGAGACAATCACTGGCTCCCTATAGACTTTCCTTACATACCGCTCTAGTCAGGGCCATCTTATACTTTATACCGACTTCCAACATTGTTGATGAATGCTGCCTCTCTTGGATACTATTCTAAGTGTAATTCTACCATTATCTCTACATCTGCTTTACCATACTGAGTAGCCTATCTCTGCAATTTGTTCATCTATTATCCTGTAGATAATAAATTGTCATCACTAACAGTAACCCAGTGCATGAATAGGTCACATTAATTTACATCTTCAGTTCATTTTCACTTGGGTTATTTGTACCTTTTTGATCAACTTACATTGCCTGTTATGAACATTCTAGTGCTCACCTTTTGGTGTTTATATGCTTGCATTCCTGATTTGTATCTGTGAAGGAGTGCTGTTACTGCGACAATTGTATGTGTAGGTTAAGTTTTAGTGAATTATGGTCAACAGTCTTCCAGAGTGGTTATATTAATTTATATTTGCACTCTACTAATTGTCTTAGTAAATTATTTTTAATTATTTCTTTTATTTTTGAGAATATAATTACACCATTTTCCCTTCCCTTTCCTCTCACCAAACCCTCTCATATAATCCTCTCTGTTCTCTTTCAAATCCATGACCTCATTTTTTATTAATTTTGTTTTATACATATGTTCATATGTATATCCATATATAGTCTGTATAATGTTACTGTGGGTATGTTTTCAGGTTGACCATTTGGTATTGGTTTTCCAATTGGTGTGGCCTTTTCATCTTCTGCTCTCAGCTTTCCTTAATTGCCTGTAATTCTTTGTGTAGGGTTGAGACCTCCTGAGCTTTACCCTATACACTTCAGATAGCTATTGCAAACTATTTATCAGTAATTTTAGATATACAGGAGTTTCTAAGAAATGTACTAAGAAGTCTTGGGCATGCAACTTCCCTTATTCCAGAAGGAAGAGTAAGAAGGCAAAGTAGAAGTGAAATGACCTAGAAGACACTTTGGCTACCAACATACAGGTGTACAACTTAAGCACAGGCTTTCTGTTGACTCATACACAGTTGTAACATGCTGTCTTTAACACTGCCTTACAGGTTTCAAATTCCCTTCATTTTCACGAATGTATGTAGTTACTATGACCTCTTAGTAAGATCTGAGAACAGATGATTAAATACTCAAGCGAAAGTCACGTGAGGGAAAGAGTGTTTACTTTAGCTTATAGTTCCAGTTTACAGCTTATAACAGCAAGGGTCAAGGTACTGGCAGCTTGAAGTAACTGGTTATATCATAAGAAAGTATTAAATGTAAATATTGATAGAGCTCAGTTTGCTTTCTCTACTCTTATAGAGTCCAGGGTCCCCTGCCTAGGGGATAGTACCACCCACAAGTGGATTCTCAATTAAATTAAAGTAATTAAAATAAATTCCCCACAGACATGCCCACCTCTTTGGTGATCCTAACTTCTAGCAACTTCACATTTTTAGCCCTCCATATCACACTCATGTTTTATCAATAATCATAGCATTATCTCATCTGCGGATGTTAGGCAGTTTTTTTATCTCTCTATCATAGGAATGGGATGTGATTTATAAAGAAACAATACAGTTTTTCAAAGAAATGAAGATGAGAAGGTACAGAGTTTAGATTAGCACTAAACCTGTCCATAGTCCAGTCTCCCATAGTGGTAACTTGCTTCATAAGACTATTATCTTCACTGTTTCTTTTATTTTACTTTGCACATTAACTTATTTTCTGATGAAAACTACGATAGTGACTCCCAAAGAGTTGTTTCCATATGACCCTTCTGGTAAAAGCCACTCTCCTTCCTTCTTGAAAGGTCAAGATGTGCATTGTCAATCTATCGCCATGGTTGAAACCTGCCTAGGCCACCACATGTATTCACAGATTCCTGAATAACTTTTCTGGACTACTACCCTTCATATGTGGCCTATCTGTACATAACAGGGAAGCTATCTCTCATTCCTTGTCCTCAAATGCTCCAAGAGGAAAAAATGCCTTTGCTTATTAGAATAAAGGTCATGCTTTCCTTGATTATAGCAATTCTCAAAGCATGAGAGTTTCCTAATGGTTAAATCCATATTAAGTTTAATTACAGATAGATGAGCGTGTAACATTCAATCCATGCCCCAGTGATTTATGGAATACAAACGTGCTAGAATATTGCAGTTTAAAGCCAAAGAAGATGCAGAGACATGGTTAATCACAAGGACAACCTTAGTGCAAAAGCCATTCCTAAGCATTAGCCTGGCAGTTAAGATTAGCATGGGATAGCATACCCCTCTATTTGTTACCCATCAGCAAACACAGAAAAATGAGTGTTAGATTATAGCTCTTCAGTGTATCTTTGAAAAATGAATAAATGAAAAGGCACAGAGCCTGAACAGGAAGTCAGGGTCATGTGTTAGTTAAATTGCTGACTTGCTGGACACAGTCCTTCCCAATTTAATCCATTGTGACAACAGGCATCACAAATACTAAACAGATAGAACACGAATTCCAACATTTTAAACTTTAGCACACATCAATATCATAGGCAGCTTGTTAAAAGATAGATAACTGTGTGCCCTAACCTAGAACATCTGATGAACAGACTGGGCTTGACAACCTGAGGATTTGCGTATCTAATACAGTCCCAGTTGAGGAAGCTGATGCTGACAGCCTATCAACTGTCATTTTGAAAACTACTCACTAACCGAGAACATTTATTATAAACTCGATCTCCACTGATACTCTGCAAGGAGCCTGGACTATGCCCGCTGGCAGACACAGGGTATGTTTTTGCTCAAAGCACACAGCTTAAATTTCAGGCTTGGTAAGAGAATATTAGAATGTCAAGGAATTAGCTTAAAAGCAAGGTTGCTGTTAAGAAATCAGATTTGCAAAGATCACAAAGAAATGCAGGCAATAAATCTGACTCAGTGTCAGGAATTCAGGGTTTGGACAGCATCAAGTTAGGGAATTTTAAGTCATGTCCTTCCAATAAGTTTCCTTTTTATCTTTGAAAACGGAGTGAAGAGCATTGTAGGCAAATGCTGTACAGTCAGGAATGAAGGCAAAGGATTGAAGGCCTCTTGTTATTCTTATCAGAAAAATTGAATATCCATAAGATCACATCTATTAGAGGCTTCTGATGTTGTTTACTTTGGCCACAACTCTAGAAATGCATAGCCACATTCTTTTCTCTGTCGCTTTTTCATTCATCTGTTTTGTGGCTGAGAATAAGGAGAGAAGAGGTTCTTTTCCCACAAATAACATGATCAACAACCCGCATTGTTTATCAGAGACTCCGCTTTCCTCAGGCGCAGTGAAAGATGGCACATCTTTCTTTTACAGTCTTTAAGAATGTGTTAGTGCATGTACTGCATCATGCATGCAATGCAGTGAGTGTTCAAAAAGATCACCCCATCATCCCTCTTATAATTTCTGCTCCAAGCTTCAGTTGACTAGAGCTCCTGGGATGTTTATCATGTGTGTGGCATATTGCTGTATTAAACTGATGCTCTCTGACCAGTGGTTACATATGACAGTCAAGAAATGTATTTTATTTTGGAATTTAGAAAACTTAGGGAAGAAATGAGAAAGAGAGAAGGGAGAAATGGAGATAAAGTGAAAGAGATAGGATGAAGATAGAGATAAAGAGATAGAGAATACACACATACACACACACACACACACACACACACACACACTGGCTGGTTTTGTGTATCAACTTGACACAAGCTGTAGTTATCAAAGAGAAAGGAGCTTCAGTTGAGAAAATGCCTCTGTGAGATCCAGCTGTAAAGCATTTTCTCAATTAGTGATCAAGGGGGAAGGAACCCTTGTGAGTGGTACCATCTGTGAGCTGGTAGTCTTGGGCTCTATAAGAATGCCAGCTGAGCAAGCCAGGAGAAGCAAGCAAGCCAATAAGCAGCATTTCCCCATGGCCTCTGCATCAGCTTCTGCTCCTTGACCTGCTTGAGTTCTAGTCCTGACTTCCTCTGGTGATGAACAGCAACATGGAAGTGTAAGCTCAATAAACCCTTTCCTCCCCATATTGCTTCTTGGTCATGATGTTTGTGCAAGAATAGAAACCCTGACTGAGACACACACACACACACACACACACACACACCTATATATTCACAACTTCTATAGATCTCTCTTAATTAGTTCACTACTTAAAAAGACAACTATTTTTAGATAAAGCAACAATAAAGAGAGAGAGAGAGAGAGAGAGAGAGAGAGAGAGAGAGAGGAGAATTGAATTTCCTAAAGCAATAAAAGTTCGTTGGTGGAAAGTATGAGAAATGGCAAAAGATGGTGAAATCTATAATGACACTGTGTCAGTGTTGACTGCTTGGGGTTTGTAAGTTAACTGTGGCTGCCTTAGTCTTACACATTAGAGGAAGTAGGGAATAAGGTATGCAGCAAATTTGAACTGTTTTTGTTGCTTTATCTAACAATAGTTGTTTTAAGTAATGAGCTAATTAAGAAAGGTCTACAGAGGTTGTGCTCTCTGTAAGTTTTAATAGACTTGTATGGGACAAATATTTATTGTTTAAAGGCACATTTGTTGCTAGCTTCTCCCCCTGGGAATAGCTAGAAGTCATCTATAAACAAGCTTTGGACAAGAAATCTTATTTCTTCATTCCTCTGTTCTCAGTAAAGACTGGTACCCAGCCTGCCTTGTTGTCATGTGATGTAGTCTGTCCATGGAAGATGCTGAGCCATAATACCCAGAAAGTCCAGAAAGGACAATCAAAGCCTCCCACAGCGTCCTATACCCTCCTCTCTACGTAAGTTGAGCATGCTTAAAACCTGGAACCCTGAAACGGTCTGTGATATTGGAAAGTGAATGTTGATGTGGTGCCACAGCAGAAAGCTGTCTATGATATTTCAAAATAATAATAACATATTTCAAGGTAAGCTTTACAGCATACTGAGAGCTAGTGTCATATAATTCCAAGGACAAGGCTTTTGCTGAATTCTTTCATTCAAATTAAATGTCATGCCATTTCACCAAGATTCGAGAGTTAAAGAAATACGTCTAGGGGTTCAGTGGTAGACCATTTGGTTAACATACTGAGGTCCCAGGTTTAACCCCCACCACCAAAGTGGTGGTGATAACAGTAAGTTGGAGAAAGTAATCTGTCCTCTTGATAAGAACTGCCAGTTGTATGGTACAGGAATAGGCAAAGTCTATGCCTGTATGTTGAAGAAAGCAGTCATGGCAGTGATGAGCATCTCTAGCCCCTTGCTTCATGACCAGCAGTGTTTTGGGAATTTTGCAATTTGATTTCAGCAATGATAAAGTAGTTCTATTGGATACAGAAACTGCACTTTGTTAGTTGTCAATGCTTCAGTGATAATAACTATTAGCGTATATGTTCCCCAATATAGTCACAACCACTTACTAAGTGTAAGTTTATGGCAAAGTAAATATTTTCTAAAAATAAAAGTACAAGTATTAATCACTATAAAATAAGTCCCCCAAATCTTCTCATTCTCTGAATAAAATTTCACATTTTTCAAATAGTTTAAAATTTAGGTCTCTTGATTTCTATTCGACTACAAAATATTTGTAAGCAGAGGTTTTATTATCCTGATAAATGCCTGACATGACACAAGAGAACAAAGTGAAACAATAAAAAAATACCACTGCATGGAAAGTGACCCGGGAGGATTCACTAGTGAGTTGTCACTGTTGTTCAGCCCCAGGAAGACATAGTACAAAACGAAGAGCAGTAGCTATTAAAAACTCTGCCTACATCCTTCAAGTATTTTCTTTCAGCTTCCAGGATCTAAAGAAATGAGGAAAGAGAAAAGGCATCAGAGAGGGAGGATCAAGATGAGCACTAGTCATTCTTTCTCTCTCCTCCAATCTCAAGTCTCACTGAGGGTTTAAGAAAGAAGGCAGATGCTACAGCCACAACTGGGAAATAGAATAACTTCATGCCTCAGGCAGTCCTTGCATCAGGAAAGACTGAGGACAGGCACCACCAACATCAAAGGAAAAAAAGGTCTTTGGGGTAAAAGAAAGAAATTGAATCCCTGGGAAGAACAAAGAAGAAGCAAATCAAAATCCAATTTCTACTGTTTTTCATGGGAAGCACACTACCAATTTCCCAATAAACAAGACCAATTGTTCTAATTTGTATTTTTTATTGTCTGAAACCTTATGATTTTATCATGGAGGTAACACACACACACAGAGAGAGAGAGAGAGAGAGAGAGAGAGAGAGAGAGAGAGAGAACTTCTTAGCACTCTCACAATATCACTGGTTTGTAAAATTCCCCATTCTGATTCAGAGGTCTCTGTCTTTTTTAAACAAAATTATTTTTAATGATGTGGCACAGCAGGGTAGCTAATGAGTTGGATAAAGAGCTGACCAGAGCTATTAAATTTATGGACATTTTTATTGATAGGATGGGTGTAGGATGAACCGTGCTGATCCTATATTATTGCTTGAAACTTAATCTGAATTGAGATAGTAGATAATAGTTAATAATGGTATAATATCTCATAAAGTCTCCTGCCAATTTTCTTAATCGTAATGACAGTTTTGAAAATGACCAAACCCTGGGTACTGTAGGGTTAGAGAATTTGGTATTTAGTTCAGTATAAAGTCTTTTTTTTTTTTTTTTTTTTTTTTTTTTTTTGACAAACTACCCTCTTAATTTCACTCCAGTGGTAGGGTAAGGGAGTATTTGATTAATTTTGGATTTTGGATTTGTGTGAGGTTTTATTTCAGAAACTCCCTGGATTCCTGGGAGGAAATTGCCTTCCAGATTTGGGATCTTAACAATGTCTTCTTTAGAATTATGATAAATGATAGTTAATATTGATTTCACTCTGGTATCTAACATTCTATGTTAAGTAGAATGAATATATTTCTGGAAATATAGCATATAAAAAGATTTACTCTCATGTAATAGCCTCTGTCCAAATCAAGTTCTTTTGGAATCAACATGTTCTTACATGACCATTTGCAATGCCATGGAGAGATCCTTCAAAACTGCCTGCTAAGATCTATGTTTCGTGGTATTTGGAGCTAGATTTCAAAGTTCTTTGACCATGTCCAAAATCAATGAGAAATGGGACAGGGTCACCCAGTAACCAGGATTCAGTTGTTAATTTCCAATATCATTAGGAATAACCGTTGGTCGTGGAAAGCAGACAGGTGCTTATGTGAGTGCTCTTTATCTGATACCCCCAAGGTTTTAGATAATTTTTAATGATTTTCTTTTATTGAGTAAATAGTTATTAGGCAGGGGAAAAATCAGCTTTTTGTAAGGTATTAGAGAAAATGTGTTCAGGACCCTAAACCAAGAATTCCAAAAGGGGAAAACATATTGAAAGAGAGAATCAAGAGGACTGAATAACAGGATTATTCCACAAATCAACGTACACATGTAATCTTGAAGTTGGGAAAGAAGGCATTCCCTTCTAGAGTCCCCAGAAAGGGGCTCTGACAGCATCTGGAGTTTAAGACTTCAAACCTTAAAATCTCTAATAATACCTTTGCATTAAATGACTAAAATTGTGATTTTTTTTTTTTTTAAGAGCAGTGGAGGATCAATGCAGACTCCAGGCTTTTCTTAACAAAATGGTGAATACACATAGAGGGACGCATGGCTCCAGCTGCATATTTTTAGAAGATGGCTTGGGCACCAATTGGAGGGAAGCCCTTGGTCCTGGAAGGCTTGATTCCTCAGTGTAGGGGAATGACATGGTGGTGAGGTGGGAGTGGGGGCATCCTCATAGAAGCAGGAGGAGAGGGGATGGGATAGGGGGGTTGTGGAAGGGAAACTGGGAAAGGGGATACCACTTGAAATGTAAATACATAAAATACTAATTAAAAGAAAAAGAAAAAAATTATGGACTGGTTAAATTCAGAGAATAAATGTAGAAAACAACAACAACAACAAACCCCAAAAGGCTACAACAGGCATTTCAAGCTTTTGAAGGCTTGCAAGATGCATATCATATGGTAACCATCCACTCTGTCACTACCAGGATTTCTACTTACAAGAGTACCAGCAACACCAAACAAAATGCACTTAATCTGCCCTTGACCAAAATCTTAGGAAGCATCTCACAGTTTAGTTGCTTGTCTTGAAGCAATTAAATACTCACAGGCATTTTGGTCCCTCTAACCATCTCATTCAAGTAGGTTTGATGCCCTGTTCATCTGTAGACCACAAAGTCCATTTAGCATTAATCCGGTATTGGATATATTGGCAATATTTTTTTGTACCTGAGCATTTCAGAACCCATTGTTGTTAAAGGTCATGCTCATCAACCTAACTTCTCTCCAGCAATGAAGCTGATATTCGGAGATCCATCTGTCTCAGCTATTTATATATCTATAGTTGATTTAAAGACAAACTGTGTGTGTTTAAAAATACATGTTAGGAAAATAATAAAGTTCCTAACTGGTGTAGTTTCATGAGTTCTGGTTAATGTTAAGTAGTGAGAACTAAGGTCATAAATCAGTGTTAATATACTGAAATAGTCAATAAATGATATTGAACAAAGTGGTTAGAAGTAGTCCCTCTTCACCTATAGATTTGCTTACCTTGTTTCAGCAACTTCTGGCCAACTTAAACTTGAAACTCTTGTATTGAAATTTTGAGATGTAAACAATCTACAAATTTTAAACTGTACCACATTCTCAATTGTCTAATGAAAATTTCCCATGTCCCATTCTCCTCTACCCAGAACATGACTCATTCCTTTGTCAAGTATATTCATGCACTATATACTACCCTCTGCTGGTTATTCAGCAGGTATCTTGATAATTAGAAAGACTGACATGATATTGTAATTATGTGCTTAAGTAATTTGGTGTGGTAAACTAATGCTACAAAACATCTTGTTTCATCTCATCAAATAAATATTGTATTATGTCACATCATCACGTAAGCAGGTTAAATACAGAATAAGATCATTTGAGAGACTACATTGACATAACTCTTATTACTGTATATTATCATAATCATTCTACTTTATTGGCTTCTGTTGTTAATCTCTTGTTTTTCGTAATTTATACTAAACTCTATCATAAGCATTAATTACTTTTCGTGTTGTCGAGATAAAATACCTAACACAAGCAACTTAAAAAAAGAACAGTTTATTTAAGCTCACAATTCATCATCCATCATAGTGGGGAAGGCATGGCAGAAGGAGCTTGCAGCAGCTAGTCATAGTGTCTGCCACCAGGAAACAGGGAGAAATGAATATGGGTGCTCAGCTGGCTTTCCTTTAGTCCTCAGTTCCAGATACCCGCCCAAACGGTTGTGTCACCCATATTTAGGGTAAGGTGTACCATTTCAATAAACCCAGTCTAAAACCTCCCTCACAGACATACAGAGAGATTTGCCTACTAAGTGATTATGAATCATGTCAAGTTTCAAATCATTAACTATGGCATATTTGGAAAAACACATAGTGTCTACAGTACGAGGTTCAGTATTCCCAAGGGTGCAGACATTTTGGATTCCTTGTAAAACATCACTTGTAAATAACAGGAAGCTATTGTATTTACATAACAACATAAAATTCACACATATTAATACACTAATCAACTTAAGCTGCATGAAGTATTTAAAGTGTAAAAGTTCAAATTATAAACTTAGAAGAATTATATAAACAAATATATTTACAAAATGATAGGGGAGGAATTATTATTCAAGATATGAGCAATACAAAACTCAGAATAATATGTTGCTAGATAGATTCTGTATGTGACTAATGAAGTCTGTACATTCCTTTTACCAAGCTGAGCTGACTTTTGCCTATTTTGAAACTGGAGTTTGGATCTGCATTGGGCTTGTCATTTCTGACAAACAAAGGCAGAAAAACTGGGAGGAATTTTTGAGCTGAGTCCTGTAGAGATAAGAATATGTAGCCCTATCACTGTGGAATAAAGCTGCCAGGTAAGGAATTCTTAACTACCCAGGTAGAGAGACCACAGGATAGAAGAGAGCCAAAGTGCCTCATCCAAAAGTCCCAATCAGCTGCTGAACCTAACCACCTGGCCTCCTCCTCGGGAGACTAGCCAAATGACCAGAAACAACTGAGACCAGCCAAAATCAGAGAGCAAGAATGAGTCTTGCCCATTGACAGTATGCAATAGAGGGACAGATAAATGTGTTTTCTGCTATTAATTTTGGGATGGTTTATTATATAGTACCTAATTGCTACAATAAAAAATATCTCACTCTTTGTAAGATACTCTATATAAAGTAAAGGCTAAGCAATGACATACTACAAAGGTATATAAAGAGATATTGACTATTTAATAAGAAAATATTGAATTAATGAATCATTAAGGAGGGGTATGATCAAGTAATTCCTAGGAAATTAAATATAACGTCCCATAAACCTGAATCCATGCCTAAACCTAGAACTGATCCAGGAAAGGAAATCTCAGGCAGATACAAAAAACAATTCCATACTTATGAGTTAAGTAAAAGGTATAGAATGGTATATAACAAGGAGGAGTAGGAGTTTCTTACACAAACTGTGGTGTGGTCACTTGGGAAATTTTTGGGAATAACTAGTAACATCTACTGCTCATTATCTGAAAGTCTATTGTCAGTGAATACAAGAAGATAGCATGTTTATCATGAATGGGGCTGGAGAGATGGCTCAGTGATTAAGAGCCCTTTACTGTTCTTTCAGAGAACTTTCAGATCTTACCTCTCAAACTTGGCCGCTCACAACTGTCTGTAACTCCAGCTGCAGGGGATCCAATGCTGTTTTCTTACTTGCTAGAGAATCTGCACACAGGTGGAATATGTCAACTCACTCATGCATGCTCACACGTGCATACACACACACACACACACACACACACACACACACACACAGAATTAATCTTTTAAAATTAATAAAACCAACCTCAACATGTCTGTTAATATAAGAAATCTTGTAAATACTAATGGAAAGTGTGATGGTTGGTCTTTTCAATTTGATGATATTTTAAATCAATCAAGAAATAGCACCCTTGGATCGTTTCTGAAGATGTTTTCAAAGAATATTAAGTGAAAGGAGAAATCTGCCCTTTAAAGTAGGTACTACCTTCTACTATGTGACCCAGAAGTAAACTGGCCATGAAATCAGTGTGCCCTGGTGCCTTTGCTTCTTCCTAATGATTATGTCTGGATTCTTGTGTTGCAACTGTTTACTAACATCTGATTTATCTTTGTTATGTGGCATTTTCTATAGAGATTGAAACATCCCATCCTACAGAGAGACTCCTTGAAGCAGGAAATAAACAACTCAAAATGGCTTAAAATAGTCCTTGAAACTGACCAGGTTCTCTAGGGTCCTCCCTGTCAGACAGACCAGGTTACAAAGAAGACTCTCACTCACAGATACTCAAAAGAAGCAGACCCCCTCCCCAGCAACATGGAAGAAGCAGAAACTAGTTGGACTACCTAGATGAGGATTAGACCAACTGGTCCACCTGGAAAGGCCTCTATTAAATGTTTTGTGCTGCCTACAAGCTGTGCTGTGTTTCAGGTTGCCAGCTTTTGTGACCTGTCACACATGCTGGGGTGGGCTTTGTTGACAGCTGTTTTTGAGTCATGTCTGCCCCTGTAAGTAATACCAATAAACTCATTGGTTCATCAAGTTGAACTTAGGTAACATCCATAATTTTGTGGCCATGGACTCCCTTCTATGGCATGAGTATGTCTAATGTCTGTGCCCTATTTCCCCAGGGAAAGCTTGTCACATAACATCTTTTGCATCCTCAAGTATGGACTAAATACTAGTGGTTTTCCAGGAGTTTCCAGGCCTTCAGATTTGGATTGGGACTACTGATGGACCCAGCTTCAGAGTCTGAGCTGCATGAAGAGAGCTGTGGTTGTACTACTATTGTAATAAAACACCTTTTATTATATTTATATGTTCACACACACACACACACACACACACACACACACACACGCATTCTGTTGGTTCTGTACCCCTAGCAAACCTTGGCTAATATAGAAGGAAAAATGAAGGAATATGTACTATGCCTAGCTATGTGGGAAAAAAACCAAACATATTATAATGTTAAAGGAAAACAAGCATATGTAGCGTCTATAAGTTTAAAAGAAGACATAAAAGTTTCTATTTTAGTTTCAAACACATTCATACATAGAAAAATATTTCCTCAATGATAAGCATTTTAGAATAAGGGTTACGTTGGAAGAAAGAGAATAAGAGAAATGGAAAGGATCAGAATAAACACTGGTTTCTGCAGTACACACAAAGGTCCATCAGTATATTTTTTAGTTAGTTATTCTCCCACCACCCCTGTGTGTGTGTGTGTGTGTGTGTGTGTGTGTGTGTATGTACACATGTGTGTACACCTTTGCATGCTGGTACAGTCACCTGGGCACATGTTTGTGAAACTCACAGAACTATATGGGGGTGGGTATCTATCAACTCTGTCCTATTACATAGACAAAAGACACAGGGTCTTTTGCTGACCCTAGAGCCATGTTGAGTCTAGGAATCATCCTGCATTCTTCCTGTTTGCAACACCCTACCACGTATACATGTATTCCAGTTGTAGGTATGCAGCTACACACAAAAGTCAAGACTATTATATGGGTGTTGGGTATGAACTCAGGTCTTCCTGTGTGGTACAGCCGATACTGTTACCGACTGACCTATCTCTTCAGCCCTCATCAATTTATTCTTCGTTATATATTGCCTAGCCAAGTTACTTAACAATTAAAACATAGAAACTAAACCATTCAAGTCAATTTAAATCAAGATCAACTTTGTATTCTGAAAAGCTGAAAATACCTGAACAGGTACTGAGAGGTGGTATTTAAACTCCTTCCAATATTCCAATACCAGAGTCTGGGAAATGTCGAGCATTTTCATGTTTCTTGTCACCAAGTTCCCGCTAACACTATGGCAAGGGATCCATTTAAAATATTTATTAAAGTCAAAAATCAAATGGGATTTTGCTATTGAATGATGCTGTTATCAGTTAATTCATTTGACCTTGGTCTACAAAGTCCTATCCTTGGCTTTTACTTGTGGTAAAAGTGGCATAAATATTCATGAAAAATAGTTTGAAGATTTATTTCTATGACTGACTGATATAACCGAGAGCTCTGAAACCTGACAGTGCAGAAAACATGTCTCACTTTCTATTTTCCACATCAATAAAAAAAAAAAAAATGTAATCATTTTTTTTCAACTGAAGATGAGCAAGAGATCTCATGAAAGAAAAAGAGGATGGGGTGCTTGATACAAATACATGAGATTACCTTTTATGGATTTTCAACCAGCATCAGAGAAGTATGTTTTCATAAGTTAAAGCTCTTTCCAATTTAAAACAAGCCTTCTCATTGAAGGTAGCAGAATATGGGGATGAGTAATACAAGTGATGGACAGATGTTGACAGGAGAACTCCACTGTTGTTACAGAATGGATAGAGCCTCGAGAAGTTCCAAAGATAAGGGGGAGTTCTTGTTGGGACCAAGGTCTCACAGTACTCTCTTGTACCAGTTTGGGAAGCATGAAAGCATCCAATCATTTGTACCCAAACCCACTACATAGTACTTCTGTACTTCCTTCTGTGTGGGTGGACAAAGGGCAAAAAGTTACCAGAAAAAATTTTACCAACTCTCCCGTCATCTAATTTCAGGATAGGGATGTGTAGGGAGAGGGTAGGAGCATAATGGAATTTAAAACAGAAGTGACTGAATTTACTTGGACTGAGCAAGATTAGCTTTTCTAAGGTTATTAGACACAGTGATCCCAAAGCAAATGTAGTCTGGGAACATGGACATAATATTCGAGTTTATAAGCCTTTGAGCTGTTGCTATGAAGAAGTAAAGGGAGGGATTCTGAGAAAGAGATCTACAAATAAATGAAACTGACCTGACCATCACCTTCCATGGTGATGGTGTTTCCAGGAGTTGCTGGGAAGAGTGAGAAAAACCACAGACATTGTTCACCTTGAGGAGAAGACACCAGGTTTTACACCAAGAAGCATTTAACCATGAGCTGAAAATGGCTTTTTGGTGGCAGCAGCAAACAGAGGAAACAGGATATCTCAAGAGAATCAATTGCTGAATCATGAAAGAGATTCTCTACAAAAGGGTGGCCTTAGTGATTCCTTAGAGCAGCCAGATTTGGCAGGCACCAGCAGCATGCCAGAGGATGCCAGGCCACTCCTCCACAGATGGGAGAAGGTGTGGCCTTTTACAGTTAGTCTTGTGACTCAGGTCTTCCAATTTCTTTCAGCAGGTACTCATTTGTCCCACAGCAATGGACAATGTATAGAGGATTACTTTTCTATTGCTATGCACTCTCTGTATGCCGTAGTTTATAGCACACAGGCTGGGTTCTGCTTCTTGACTCCTTGCCTACTAGTGGTTATTAGAGCTAGGTTTTAGATTCAGACGTCTGTTCTTTCAAAAGGGACATTCTTGCCTTCCGACATGTCTACTTCCAATGGGATGATCTCTGTAAGCCGTTAAAATCAGATGTTTGTTTGCATTTTTAAAAACCAAACTCCATTGTTACCAATTTACTAGTAACACCATTACTTCCACTAATGAGAAGAAGCAACAAAAAGCATCTGAGAGCAACGTTTTATACAGAGAAATATTCATGATTCACTATACCTTTATAAAATCTACTGCCTGGAGAAACAAATTAGAGCAGTGTTCTGTGGGATTAGCTGCATCTCAGATCAATACAAGAGGGACTGAGCTATGCATGACAGACTCATTGATCTGGGTTGAGCAACAGTCTAGACAAGTTTAGGGGAAATACCACCTAATGGAAGCCAATGGAGGATGGAACAACCCAATGTATGTAGATATGGTTCCTGAACTATTCATTGGCTGCAAGAACATTCGTGTTATTTGTAGTAATTGTATAAATTGACAGAAAACTTCCCTGAAATGTGAGGAAAAACTCTAAGGAAGTGTATAAGCCATGAATGTGGTTCTGTGTGGGTTGCCTCAGGACATGGATAAAATGTGTACACATCTTTACATCTTTGCTTCTCTATCTTATATGGTAGAAATTTTCAAACTCTACCCTGTTGTCCAGGAGATACCACCTTATGAATATGTGCTCTGAGACGTGTCATTTCTCACCAGAAGAGATATGGCTAGAGAGTCCTAGTTTTCTACATTATATAGACGTCAATAGCTCTGAAAGGCAAAATAAACATTTATTCTGTTTGATGTTTTCCATTCTTCTAGGAATATTGGCAGACTATAGTTTTGTTCTCCCCAGGACAGGTGTCAATATAGCATTTAATATAACCAATGGAATATGTGTTATGTCAGGGATTAAAAGCCAGCATTTAGCTTACAGAATTTCTTCACAATGTGCCACAATAATTTGTGATGGTCAAAATAGGAGAAATTTTATATTCTCAGTATGGATAAAGTAGACAAACATGCTGAGATGATGTCATTAAAAGTGTCATCTTCATCCTGATCCCTGAAGTTTTCCTCATTGCTTCACACAATCTCACAGCTGACTACCTTCACTTGGGCTCTTCTCCATTCAGAGCCGATGTTGTGTAAACTGCTCTCCGATCACTGCTGGAACATTGCCATGTTATCTGCTTGTTCAGTAAGTTGTTGTAGAACAGCACCTTCAATGCCTTTAGTTGAAGTCTTAATGTTATTTTCTGAATGCTTCCCTGCTTTAAGTCCCTTCAAACATAGTCTGGGGCAGACCTACCTCAATTTAAAATTTAATCAATTAGCTAAAGCGTAAGCTCCTGTATTTCTGTACATCTTTTCTGTCTACTCAGGCTATGTATTTGCTAAGTTGGGGTTGTTTTAAAATAGTTTTTGCCTTGAGCTATGTTCTTGCGATACGTGGGGAGGTAAGTGCAATGATGCCATAAATTCTGGGTTACCAGACAGTGGCTGCCTGTATCCTGGCAGTAGATCTTTCTCAAACTTATCCTCTGAAACTGCCCATAGTATTCTTCAATTATGAGTACTTATGACTCCTCATAACCTCTAATGTTTCCAGAGCCAAATAGCTGGCTTTTGAAGGACACATACACATTATTTCACCTGAATATTTGGTTTTGGTCATCCGGAGAACTGACAGGGGCTATTATAGCCATTTCCAAGATGGCTTATTTTTATGGTATTCATGGTAGGGTTCATAATTGACAGGAGTTCTCAGTCCTTCTACATGCCACAGATTGTTTGAATGTTCTCACAACATTCCTAGCATGTGCTAGAATAGCTAAAGACATATTGTATTAAGTGAGGTAACCTAATATGGTTGCCTGAATGAGACCAGCATTATTATAATAGAGTTGACTAGCTAAAGTGAACAGGAGAAATCAAACATGGTATCACCACTAGATTAAGAGCAGAAGATGATAAATCACTAATGAGAGATTGAGACTCAGTTTCCTCCAGCGATGAACTCCCATGTATATGGCCCAATTCCAGGTGGTCATCCCCTGACACATGTACATAGGAACAAATCTAAATGGACTTAGTGAGTTATACAGGTGTGTGTGTGTGTGTGTGTGTGTGTGTGTGTGTGTGTTTTAATAATTTAAAAAGAGAGCATACATTTGGAAGGGCACATGGAAGGAGTTGGAATGGGAAAGAATCATACAAGTGCAGTGCTCACATATGGAGTTCCCCCAAAATTAAAATAATTAAGAGAGAGAAGCTAGGCAAGAGACAAGGCAGAAGCAGCCTGCCCCCTATGACCTCACCATTGCATAGTACATTACTTCCACCTCTCTCTCTCCTAAAGCTTCACTGAGCCTGGAAATTCAGAGAGGAAAGCAGCCTCCACATTTTGAAAGGAGCACTATTGTTTGACATGCTTGAAACTGTCATAGCCTTTACATTTAGACAAGTTCTTGTCAAAATTCCAAATTTTCTTTACCATTTATAACTACACCGTGATGCTTATACGATAAGATGGCAGCACAGCAGGGATGAGTCAGACAGGGTATCTGTTTTGGGAATCAGAGCTATTACATTTCCCATACATAGCTTCTCATAAATGTGGCTTGCTTCTTTGAGACAACGCTAGGACAAGCGGGTCTTGTGTTTTTTGCTGATGCAGCTTTTATGTGCACTTTGTATACCTTGCCCTTAGCTCCATCATGAATTGGAGGATGAACAATGATGTTTACTTGTATTCTCCACTGGTAGCAGTGTACTTTAAAAGTATACAATATCTCTTTTCAGGGACTGTTTGCCCAGTGAGATTTATATGCTAGCAATAAGTATAAACTAAGTAGGCCTACTGAGTTGCTTTGCTTTTACAGTGAACTGGATCTGCAGCTTATTTATCACTCCATCATTCCCAGCCTTTCTTGTTTTTCTTAATCAGTTAGTTTATTCACCCTTACTTCATGCCACATGCTGGAAAGGCAGAAGAGCAGATCATGTACTGTTCTCAAACCGGTATTTATCAAAGTACAGATTCTTTAAGTTCTAAGTCTTTAAGTCAATATCACTTGTAAAGTAACTCCAAAACCACTTTTTTTTTTTTTTTTGGTACTAATTTTGACAGCAATCAACTCTTGTTTAGTAAAATGGAGTCCTTCATAACTATCTGGATGGTTCCTGACTTGTTTTTTATGAATCATCATGTCTCACACTTAAATGGGCAATACACTTATGGGTCATATCCTTAGAGTTTCTGGTTCAGTTGCTCTAGGTATGAGTAATATTTTAAATTTTCAGTAAGACCTGGCTTAATGCTGGTATCATTTAGTTAAGTATCACATGTTAATAACCACCCATGAAAATGTTAATATTGATTTTTAACAGCATAGGATATGTGTTCCAATGAGTTCTACCCAAAAATGAGTCATGGAATTTTGGATCTAAAGGAAAATTTGGAAATCATGATGTCAGACTTTGTTTTGTTTGTTTGGTTTTTTTTCTTTTTGTTACTTGATTAAAGAATTAAATTTTACACACTTGGTTAAGGCCAAGAAGCAATTAAGGTAGTTATAGACCATCGCTGAAGATTTCCAAATGCTTCAGTGTGCTTTCCATTGATCAGCCTATACAAGAACTTTTAGATAGATGCATTTCTGAGCCCAAATAACAAAGAAAGGATAAAGGATAATCATCCCAGCATTAATCAATAAAGGTCAGAGAGAATGATGAACTAGAGATCGTCACAAAACAGACTAAAAACAGCAAGAGGTCATCTGCCTCACAGAGAGAATGTTAAGGGGCTTGCTTTGCATTTCTGGGTATTTTATTTAAATCATCAGAAGAGCAATTTCTCTTTATGAAGGACATTGGAAAACATAGAAAAGCGAAGCTCTGACAAACAAAGCCTGTAGTTAGTACCACAGAGCCTGTGAGCAACTGCCAAAACAAATATCAACACGAAAACTGATAGCCTGAGAACTTATGAACAGGGACATTGCAGATAAATATTCAGCACATGACCCCAGGAGGCAAAAAGTACAGGACAACCTTCTTAACTGAGTAGCTGTTCAGCCCCTAGGGCAATGTAATGACTACGTCCAGCTTGTTGTGGACTAAATTAAAGAACTTTGATTCATCACAGATGAGCAATAATTGTCTTTGTCACTAATTATTTATATCATAGGGCCATCTGTGATGCTTTCATGATTTCCAAAGGAGAATGTACTCAACTTGAAAGGCAGGAAATCTCACCAGCTTAGAAATGACATCTGGAGGTTTGGAATTGAAAGACTTAGCAGTAAAACTCAGAGATGCTTACAGGTGCCAATGGGAAACGGGATATAGAGTAACTACATCTGTTCTAGAGCTCTGAGTTGGGCTGGGTTCCTCAGAGGGAAATGCTAAGACTGAAATTATGCAGAAGACATGCATATGGGTCTCATTCCTAGGCAAAGACAGTAGGGAATCAGAGAAGCATGACAGACAAAATCAAAGTGAAAAGTAGAAGTCCTCAAAGATGCTGTGGATCAAGGGAAGCTGGGATTCTATTATTTTTTACTTCCCAGTCATCTGTGGGTGAGAAGCTTCTCTGGGAACATCTGCCTCTGTATGAATATGCAAAGTGGCCCAGTGCCCAGGGAAGCACCCCTTGCGAAAGTCATAGGTTCTGGGATTTCAAAGCAGAATTGCACTACATTTTGAAAAGTCATATACTACAAATGTTTCCAGGAGAACCTATTTCCAGACAAGACTCCTTTGCGGATTTCTGGTTTGCACAAAGGCTTAACTTCATGAAAATGCTACAAAATACGACTATTCATTCAGCAGCCTTGTTTGCAAATAAAGTATTAATAGTGATAGAAGTACTCTCTGTTCTCTATCTTTTCCTCAGTTTATGCCTTCAGGAAGAAAGCTGAGGGTATTTTTCCTTTGTTTTGTTTCTCTTGTTCTCTCCCAAATATGTGTCAGGTCTAAACTATTGAGACTAACAGAATGGAACAAGCCTTTCTAAAAATATTTCAGATGATGTTGGTGATGCACAAGAATGTGTCTTAGACAACTCTACTTGCTTATCTTACGGACATACTTAAAGTTGAGCCATCCAGAAATCATAAGTAGACTGATAAGGATTGTGCAGTCATAATACACAGCACAAACTGTGTTCTCTTCCCTGCTTATTAATATAGAGTTCTGAGTGATTCAATACTGGAAAGAATTACTACATTACAATACGTGGATGTTTCAGTCTTTAAAGAGATATTTAGGTTGTATATTAGTAATACATTGTATTTTTTTTAATGTAGTATACAGTGGCAAACTTGTAATGACTTTTCCCAAACAAGATAGAAATAGAAAGCAAATAAATGGTGTGAGAGCCATCTTCTGGAGAGATCTATTACAACCATACTGTATTGCATTCCTCTGGTTCTATACACCTCCTGTAAGTCAGCCCAAACTAAGCCTACCTCATTTGTTTTAGCATACCTGTTCCTCCTACAGATGCAACCACCTCAGTGAAAGTGTGCCTACCCATGCAGATGTACTAGCCAGCACCTTACATGCTGGTGTCTTCCAGGCTCACTTAATCTTCCATCTATGTCTGAAAATTATATTTTTGGCCACTTCATGCCCTTCCTATCAATAATACCCTTACATAATCCCTCACTATCAATCATTTGAAATGTTAACCAGGTGTTAATAAAGTTTTCTTGCTTTCAGAATTAATTGTATCAAATCCATTCCTGTAAGGTTTCATATTTTCCCCTAAATATAAATATGATCATGTTGCTCTCTTGATTTAAAATAGTCTCTATACTCCTATTATAGTACATCAACAATGTCTCCTTAGTTATATATCCTTACTCTAGGAACTTATAAATGTTACTTAACTTGAAAAGGTGGTTTTGAAGATATATTTCAACACATTGAAATAAGGAGATTATCTTGGATTCTCAGACTACGTGTTGAAGGCCATCACCAACCTCATGATGAGAAAGAGGGAGAGGGAGATCAGGTCATACAGAAGGCCATGAGAAGTCAGCATGAGTCAGTGTTGTCACAGCCAAGACCCACAGTCCAACAGAGTTGGAGGAGCCAAGCATAGGATTTCCAGAAGTATAGCCCAGATGAAACACTAATGTCAGATTTCTAGCCTCCAGAATTTCAAATGGACAAATCACTGTTTTAAGACATCTACTTTTATTAATTTACTATGACAGTTCAAGGAAACTAACAGATAATAGATCTCTATTATCCTTAAGATAATGATCTAGCTATTTTTGCTGTTTCAGGGGCTTTCATGATCTGAGCTCTGCCTCCACTTCTCAGTCTAAGCCCTCACTACTTACCCCAGTAGACTCTGTGTTGTGGTTCTGACTACTGCAACCTCAAGTAGAGCCATTTCCTTCCTCATCTTCCTGCAATCATGTATGCTTTGACAGTTCTCTACAACCCTCAGCTCCTCTGCATTTATAATAACCCACTGAAGGGTAAGAGAAAACCTATGGTGAGTTTGATAAATCAACAAATGTAACAATCAAAACATTTAAAAATGAAACTAGTTATATGAGGCAATTTAATAATGCATTGGGATTTATATGATTTCTTGTCACTCAAACATGAAAAAAAATGCTTAGGCTAAATTTAACTTATCCATACCAAGTTTATAATTATTGCTTTAAGTCATTTTGAGGGAAATTGATGTCCTTAAATATATAGCTTAATGGCTTAGTTTGTTAGTGTCCAACCATGGTTCAGTCACCTTTCCCAGGCATTGTAGCTGTGCCTCAAATTCTGAGAATGTTGCCTCTTGAGTCCTCATAGCTGCCTTCCCCCCAACTATCTTCAAGCAGAGTCACAACAAGAAGTTCCAGAAGATCATTCATTTGTCTTGTCACATGTAAGACAAACACCTTGGTGTATAATGATCTGGAGATTCTTCTGCTATCAGCTTCAGCTCTCCAGAAGAGACTGATCATGTTCTTTCTTAGCTCCATCTCTTCCAACTGCTCCCCTTATTCCACTCCTCCTAATACACTTCCTCAATTAATAAGAAATACAGTAGTCCTTTTTATATATAATAGTATATCTCAAGATTCCAAAGCCTGTCTGAAGTTACAGATACATATAGTACATTGATTTGGGAGGTGTATGCAGACACATCATAAATTTTAATTTATAAATTAGCCACAGTAAGATTAATTAGCAGTATAAATAATAATTTACTATGGACCTGAGTTGCCTTTGCAAATGACATGATTTTTCTTTCAATTACCTTTGGACCATTCCTGATTTTACACAAAGGAAGGATTTACTAGTTGGTCTTTGGCTTCTGCAAATTACCATCATTGCTTTATTTGTGTCTTGAGATTGTCACTAAGTAAAGTAAATGTTACTTAAATACAACCACTTCACAGTTGCTTTGATAATTGAGTGACTACCAAGTGACTAATGGGAGGGTAGTTTATACAATGTGGATAGATTGGCAAAGGGCTGATTTGTACCCAGGTGAGACTGTAGGAGGTCAGATTTCATAATTGCACTCAGATTAATAGACAACTTTGAACCTATGGATTTTTTTTTTATTGTTGTTTCTGAATTTTGAAAAGGTTTTTACTCAATTTGAAGTCTCAGACTTCACTTTCAGGGACTATGACTTTGGACAACCAGAGGCTGAAACTATTACTGTATTTGTAGTCCATGTCTAAAATCAATCAAGATATGCAGCAAACTCTCAGATATTTGACAAGATTCAGATGTAAAGTGTATGCAACAGTAGAATCAAAGAATTAACTCTTTTATGTTGTAAATTTCTTTCCTCACAGATTTTTTATAAAATGCATCCATAAATGAGTTAATGAATGAATGGATGTTTACCATAATAAACTATTATCCTGAGTGAGGTAACCTTGGCCCAAAAGAACACACATGGCAAGTACTCATGATAAGTGGGTATTAGTCCAAAAGCTCAGAATACCCACGATACAACTCATAGACCATATGAGGCTTAACAAGAAGGAAAGCCAAAGTGTGGATGCTTCCATCACACTTAGAAAGGGGAACACAATAAACACAGGAGGCAATGGGAGGGAAGGATCAGGATGGGAGTGGGATAGTGGGAGGGAAAAAGGGCAGGCAGGAACAGGTATGGCAAGCTACAAGAGAGAAGTCCAGAGGGCCAGGAGAATGAATAGAAATATGTAGCAGTGGGGCATGGGCAATGAGGCAGGGGACCACTAGATAGTCCCAGATGCCAGAAATTCAATAGGCTTCCAGGACCCAACAGGGATGACATTAGCCAAAATGCCCAAAAACAGGAAGATAGAACCTGAAGAGACCACCTCCAGTAGATAGACGTGGCTTATAGTTAAGGTATGGGGCCATACCTATCTCACATATTTTAACCCAGAATTATTCCTGTCTAAAGGAAACACAGAGACAAAAATAGAGAAGAGACTGAAGCAAAGGCCATTCAGAGAATGCCCCCACTCTGCAATCCATCCCATTCACAAAAACCAAACCCTTACACTATTGCTAATGCCAAGAAGTGCTTGCAGAAAGGAGTCTGGTATGGCTGTCTTCTGAGAGGCTCTGCCAGCATCTGTCTAATACAGATGCAAATACTCACAGCCAACCATTGGACTGAGCCTGGGGATCCCAATGGAGGAGTTAGGGGAAGGACTGAAGGAGCTGAAGGGGATTGCTATCCCATAGGAAGAACAACAGTTATCAATTAACTGGAACCCTCAGAGCTCCCAAGGACTAAACCATCAACCAAAGAGTACACATGGGCTGATTCATGGCTCCTGCTACATATGTAGCAGAGGACTGCCTCATCTGGCATCAGTGGGAGGAGAGGCGCTTGGTCCTGTGGAGACTTGATGCCCCAGAGTAGGGGGGTGATAGAGGGGTGAGGAGGGAGTGGATGGGTGGGTGAGTGGGTGGTGGAGCACCCTCATAGAGACAAAGGGGAGCAGGGATGGGGTAAGGGGTTCGTTGAGGGGAGACTGGGCAGAAGGACAACATTTGAAATGTAAACAAAATAATTAATAAAATATTTTAAAAAGGAATCCTAAATAGTTAAATTACAGGGACAGGTTTTGGTATTCTTCTGTGACTACAAAAAAGAAGCAATGTTTGGATCCCAGCTTCTCCCTCAAATAATATCTAAGTTCAATTCCCACAAAACTCCTTCCATAAGGTGTATAATTCTTCTAGAAAGATTGTTGCTAAAATATTTTGAGGTTTTTGGGTTTTGTCGTTATTGTTGGGGGGGTGTGTGAATCAGATTTCTAACTAACAGAACAGCATTACTGCTGATGCCATGAGAATGTGTTGAATGCTACAGACTAGCCCAAATTATTGACACTGAGATGAAAATACACATCCAAGAGAAACTGGCACCTTGAGGACTGCTGCTTCAGAAATTTAATCATAAAAGATGATGTGGGGACCTCTAGATAGGAGTCCATCAGGAGCTGTGCTGTGCCTACCCTCCATTCTGCCAGCTCTAGTTCATGTAGCCCTCAGTGAGTGAGAGCCAACTAAAAGTGATAAAAGTTGTTGAAAATAAGAAGGCAGAGAAATAAGCCCAAGATGTAACTACTGAGAAGAGGTTATGAAAGTAGTGTTGGGAGAAACATGGACAAAATCTAGACAGAACAGAGAATGACAGCCTGGGAAAATGTCTCACTTAACAAAGCTTTTCATACCCACACTCACTTTTTAAGCCCTTGTTCTTAGGATGGAATAGCTATTGACCAGTCTCAGTTGCTTAAAACACTTGAGTGTAGATACCAAGAACCAATAAAGGCATGCTCTAACCTTCCTCTTTTGAGACAACACTTAACATTTTGCCAAAGTGAGATTCTAAATACCTGTATCAGCTTTTAAAAGATTTGCCAATGCCTTACTAACAGATTGGTGACATCTTTGAGAATTTCCACATGGTGAAAAACAAATCAAGAGCCACAGTCTAGTTGATTGTTTAAGAAACAGCCACAGAGAATAAAGATGAGAGTGTTGAGTGAAGCATCAGGAAAAATAGACTACACAAAGCAATCACTTCCGATGAGAAGGGACCAAAGACATAAACTTGAGGATTCAATACTTCAAGGTAAGCTTAGAGTAGCAACAGTTCTGAGAATACATTGTACAGGTCTTCCTGGGAACCAATTCCTCCCTGAGGAGTCTAAGATGTTAGCACGCTGCTGCTGCTGCTGCTTTTGGATCCACAGCTACCTCTGTGTCATGACTCTAGCAAGGCTTTTCCAGCTAGTGATGAGGCAGAATGAGGAAAGTAGGCTCTTTCTGCCACTGCCCAGACAGATCACAGTCTGTTTAAGAGACCATTCACTGGCCTGGCTGACACCTTCCCACAGCTATGCTGTGTTCACAAGTTTGTCCTACCCAACTTTCCTTTCTTCCCCTTCCCTGATGGGTATCTGGACCTCTAGCTTGGACTGAGACTTTCCTCTTGATCTTTCTTTTCTTCATCTTTTAGATAATTTTCCACAACAACATTTTCATGCATTGATTTTTCTGTATGGGACTGTCTCTGGGAGGATCCGTAGTGGTGTTTGTATAAAGAATTAGATTCTGAGGTAAGGCACAGCTGACACTTGTTCTACTTTCTGACCAACTACAAACAGGCAGTCTACTCACTCAGAGGGATTAAGGAGCACCTGAGCATTCCTGTAATGTTTCAATGGTGAGACAGACAGGCTCAGCCTTATGACTCTTCTCTGGTCATCTTCTCAGAGTCATGGGGGAGGCAGCTTCTCTACATTTTGATACATTCTCTACTGAAGAAAGCATTGACAGTGTATACATTAGTAAACAGGTGAGCCTCTGGTTCCACTGAAGCACAACTGGGTGAAGTAGATTGAAGTGAGGCACAGTGTTCTGCGTGTTTCCAGACATATTTTGTGTAACAGTATTAACAAGGAAAAGTAGCAGTTCACATCTCATCAAACAGAGATTCTCAATCTCTGGGTCGGGACCCCTTCGGGGCTTGCATATCAGATATCCTGCATGTCAGATGCTTACATTATAATTCAGAAAAGTAGCAGAATTACAATTATGAATTGGCAAGAAAAACAATTTTATGGATGAGGTCACCACAACATAAGTAACTGTATTAAAGGGTCTAAGTATTAGGAAGGTTGAATACCACAATCATCAAGGAAGATCTGACTTTCTAGCTCCCAGAAATAAGCAGGTGGTTTGATTATTATCTCATTTAGGATTTGTTGCATTGAGATCTCACTTCTCTGGGGCATCACAGAAGCTGTGACAGCCAACCATAGAAATATCTGAACATACTGACTCTTTGGGGCCAGACCCCAAGGCTAAAATTTGCTCCAGAGATCCATCCTGAGTGGATAAGTCTTCCTTAGCAGATTGCCATCCACAGGTTTGACTCCTTAATAAACATCCTGGACTCCAAAGTCTGCTTTGAAAGTTGAACGCAGAGGTCCCCGCCTACAATAGTAACTATAAATGTCCAGGATAGGAAATCCAAAGGAAAATTAAAGACTACAGTTCGCAGAATGTGGGCTCATAGAAATAAATACAGACATGGTGGCTTCAATTTTGTTTGTTTATTTGTTTTGTTTTTGAGACAGGCTAGCCTGGAACTCATTTTGTGGCTCAGACTGACCTTGAGCTCATAGCAATCCTGCTATGTCAGCCTCCTGAGTGTTAGCATTAAAATAGTCATGAGTTCCCAGGACTGGCTGACATAGTGGTTTCTTAGAATACATTTTATATTCCTGGAAAGTGGCACTGACTTCTTATTGTATAAAATATTACAGAGCAGAAAATGTATTGACTCATTGTTTTCATAATACAGACACATGTGAGAATTTTCCCGAAGACCATCTGTTATAGAACAGTGTCCACCAGGCATGGCATGACCTTTATCCTCAGCACATGTAACTCACTGGGGGCTACTCACACAAAACTAGGCTCATTGACACCCCATCACGAAGTGTGGCAGGATTCTTGATAACCCCCTGCACCTTCCCCATGGATAAGACAATTGGCTATTGCTGAGAAAGAGATACCTTGTAATTGGTGGTATGGCTGCCCATAAGCTGTCCATGATCCTATGCATAACCCCAATTAAGCAAATTGATTTGCTAAACTGACCTGAGTGGAATCATTTCCTTGTTTCTACCTGCCATTCTGTATGGGGTAAATAGACATTGGCACAACTCCTGCACATATCCTTATGCACAGAATGTCATGTGCTCACAGAAGCCTCACTGCTTAGTTCTTATGTAAAAGAATTAAAGAAAACACTGGCTTTTCTCTCTCCAAAGCCCACTCTTTCAGTGAATAAAGACATTAGTTGAAATATCTTTTAGCAAGCATTAGAAGGACAAAAATAAATAAGCTGCCGAATACAATTGTAAAGAGCAGGCAGATCCTAGGTAGTCTTTGAGAAAGAGGGTCAGGAAAGGCATGCTCCGGCTATCATGATGTTCTGCTCAAGCACATAGGGCTAAACCACTGTAGACTGAACTGTATGAATACATGAAACAGAATAAACCTTTTCCTCTTTAAGTTATTGCTGTTAACTATTTTTATCACAGTGATAAGAAACACAATTGACAGAGGGACACCTGATGGCTCCATGACGCACCAGTGTGACAGATTACCTGCATAGTGCAGAAGCATCATTAGAAACAGCTAAGGCGAGGCTCCTAGAAATGGGTTGTAGCTCTGGCTCTGCACTGGCTCTGTCCCTTGGCAATGCTGACACTTAACTCTGTGTTTGATTTCCCATCTATTAAACGAACATAGCAATATCTACTTGTGAGGGTTATGAGTTTTAAAATACACATTTGAGTCATATTCTCCAAGTATGTTGACTGAAGTTATATTTGATGAAGCCTTGAGACACACCCCTTGGAAGAAGATGTGTTGGTTAAGACTCCCTGTATTCTTTATAACCTGTCAGGTAGTCCTGAAAACTCACAAAAGCATGTGCTAGTGCTAGGTAGTAACATCTGTAGGGCATGGTCCTTTTTTGATCCTATCAAAGAGACAGCTGTATCTCCTGGACAAAATGTGTGTGTCTTGCTCCCTACCAGAAATTATCTTTAATGGATCCAGGTTTCAGTCCCAGCCTGACTTCAACTTGTCCAGGATGATGAATCAAGAAGAAAAATCTTGGAGGCTCAACTAAGCATAGAGGCCTTACAAATGTTGAGAAGTTGCTTATCCAGCTTCCACAAACATGCTTACATTAAAACTAGTGCTGATGGGTACATGTAGTTCTTTCTTTCTTGTGAAATCGAATTCCAGAATTTAGCCAGCAGAGGGCGACAGTTGATAACCTTTGAACAATGAATTGTTTGGTTTTTTTGGGTTTTTGTTTTGTTTTGTTTCTGTAATTTCAGGAGGCAACACTGGCCTTATATACATCTTTGTTTACTCTTTTCTGTCAAATGTGGTCAACATTACACCTCAAAGAAGATTCGGAAACATCATAATGTAACTTTAAGAACAAAAATAAAGTCAATTAAACTCTGCTTTGTTATATTTACAAGTTTTTGGTGTTTGGTTTGTTATTTTTGTTTATTTGCTTTTTACTGTTAGGATTAGAACTAGAGAAGGGAAAGGTTCACTACCTTAGACAGTTTCCCAAACGTAGGTAGCTTGATTAAAATGGGAATCTCCTGGCATGCTCAAAGATGCTGCTTCCAAGGTGTTTCTTTGTAATTGACTCTTAGCTATAATAATTTGCCAAAATTGTAGAGTCAGCCTTAGAGGACATATTTACATCACATAAATGACCTAAATCTTGTTATTTCCACAGATTCATAAAATTGCACGGACCCGGACTGAGAAATTCTTCGGGCTGTCAAGCCGCAACTTCAACTGTGTGCTGCTGAGGAGCACAGGGTCTCTCCATTGGAACTCAGTAAGAAAAATCATTAGAACGTTTAATTCCCCTCAGGACACAAAGCTTCTTTGAGCATGAGTATTATAATGCTGGGGGCACATGGTTATTTGTGGGGTAAAAAGAAAGGCTACAACAAATACAGTAAATACAATACATAATATAAGAAGAAGAAGAAGAATTGGACAAGTCTATGCTATATATCAACAACAGAAAAACCCTGTCCACAGGCTAAGTAATTCTTCCATTTTAAGATGATTTAATTTAGAAAATTTCAGCTGTCTTGTGGCCATTTTTAAAGTTTTCTAATAATCCAGATTGTTAGTCTTTATTGCAGCTTTGACTTTCAAATATTGCAGAGTTGTCAAGGACAGAACAAGCATCAGGAGCACCCCTATACCCGTGTGTGTGTGTGTGTGTGTGTGTGTGTGTGTGTGTGTGTAAGAGAGAGGGGAGGGAGGGAAACTTTTGTCTTCATTTTATGCTACATATTCTAGACCACAGGCTCTTGTATCATGAATGGCTCTATATTAAATGAGCAGTTCTTGTGTCCCCATGAAAGTCCTCATGATTATCCCTCTTTCTGGCTACCTATTTTATATTAACATTTAAATACAAAACAACACTGGCAAAATATATAAGGAACAATATTTAAGTAGAGGCTTCAACTGTGAATGTTTTATAGTTCTATTTCAATTCTTAGAATCAAGTTCTCAACAATCTGAACTCAGACAATGCATGGTTAATACCTTTTATTTGTGGCAGAGTAAAGGCTATAGATGTTTTCATATGGAAGGAAGAGAAAACACGAATCATATTTATGAAAAAGAGACCTTTCCAAAGCCACTCATTTAAACTTGCCTTCTGTTCTTATTTTAAAACTGAAGCTCAAAACTGTCATCACTTAGATTAATTTGATCAGTTACAAAATATTTCAAAGTAATTAAAACATTACGAAATTTTGAAAACACATCAGAATACAGATTAGCTACATTTCTCTTTGCTATGATGAAATACTTGACAAGAAGCAACGTAAGGGAGAAAGGCATTATTTCGGTTCATGATTTTAGAAAGTACAAGTTCCCTGTGGTAGAGAAGGCATGGTGGGGCAGGCAGTTTATGCCAGAAGAGAAATTAGAGCACTCTTCTAAGGACCCATTTCCTCAAGCTAGATCCCATCTCGTAAATGCTCTTTGACTTCCATTATTTCGCTGTTAGCTGTTGCCAAATGATCCCTGGGTCTCACTAGTCAGCCAGCTTTGCTGTATTGGGAAGCTCTGGATTCAGTGAGAGATTGGTGAAGACGTCTCACTTCTTTGGCTTCCACAAATATATCCACAATACACAAATGTGCACGCATGTGTGCGCATGCATGCACGTGCGACACATGCACATGCACACATGCACACACTAAAACCAAAACCATAACATGGAGAAAATTTCTTAGTAAGTCCATAGTAGAAATACTTAAGGGTTTGGTGATGTGGTCATTATTTTTCTAAATTTCTTTATGACTTCTTCCCTAAAAGTTTGGTGTCTTATTAGGAACAGTGTATAAATGTTTATAAACAAATGTTTTTGAAGCTACTGTATTCAGCTTCCATTCTTCTGTGCAATGAGAGCACTGTGGTATCCCCAAGGCCCTCTGAGTTTTAAAAAAGAAAGAATAAACTGTTCCTATAATTTATAGTGAGAGTTATATGAAATTTGGAGGAGGCTCAAAATTACAGGTCCATTATTAAGCAAGACTTCTCTGGGGTGAAGGCACATATCCCCAGTGATATGGAAAGGGCAAATGCAAGCAGCTTATTCTTCCCATAGCCTGAGATGTTGCCCACATGCAGGATGCAACAGCATGTAGCAGACCCGAGTTACTTCCACAGCTTAAAACTTGTGTCTCTGAAGCAAATATAGCCCTGCATATCCCACTAACCTGAGACTTCAGAATCAAGGAACTCATAGACAGAAGCATGCACTAAACCCCATTCCTTTATGCTTCATGATCTATACTTTTATTTGTCCCAATCAGCCACTTTCCAAATTAATACATGGAAATTTTCAGAAATGAGCAATTCATTAATTTAGCTTTGTTCATGTAAGTAACTTTTATTGATAGTATTCTGTTATAATTGTTCTTATTAGTTATTGTTTTTAATGTTTTACTGTGTTTCATTCTAATTTAACCTTTACGCTAGACATGCATATATAGAATATATATGTACATGTATACATATATGAAGTATGGGTGATTTTAGATATCTAGGATGGGTCATGAATCCATTCCTTGGCCCCTCTACCCACATCCATATATACACAGACAGATAAACGGTAGATTATATGGGTTTAGAGAAAGAAAGACTAAAGGCTATGATGAACATATTCCCTTAGACACAGACCAAGTCCATAATATCTGAACCTCATGGAGAGCAGACTGGCTTAAAGAGTTGCAAACTCTTTTTACTCCCTGAGAAAGTCCAGGAGGCTTTGCATCCCTTTTCTTCAGTGCCCTTACCCCTGAAGCACAGGAATGCTACCTGCGCCTTTGCTGTTTGTTGGAGTTTGCTCTACCCCAGTCAAAGGAGTACTTGAAACCAGCCAGAGTCAGCAACCAAACCGAAAGCAAATGGTTTTGATGAGACAATACTGCTCACAAAACCTCAGTATATCAGGTTACACCCCTACACCTTCAACCAGTTGTAGTTAGTACTTTCAAAACTTGCACATGTACTGACCATTTTGTCATAACCGACTCACCAAAGAGTGCAGTTTAACAATTACGTTCACAGCATTCATATTTCATATGGTATAAATAACCTGGAATGCTTCAAAGCATACAGGTCATTTGCAAACACAAGGCCATTTTGTATCAGAGACTTGAGTATCTACATATTGAAATGTCTGCAGAGAGTCTTGACACAAGCTTTTTGGGGTGCTGTGGAACACGTATCATTGTGGTTGTCACGTGACCCTATTTGCATTTTGGATGACCTCTCTGCCTCCAGGACTGGGGGTTGTCAATCAAGAGTTGCCAATGTTCTGCCAGAAACACTCTGACTAATCTTTATTAAATCTGTCCCCTCCCTCTAAAGTCCTTCCTGCTGTCTGCATTGACAATCTGTGAGAAGATAAGGGCATCAACAACCAGGCCACTCTGGGAGTTTTCTGTGCAAACCATGCAAAAGAAACCTATTTATAACTCAGTGCAAAGGACTCCCTCTTCCTGTCCAAAGCCTGTCACTCTTTGTCTGGTTTCTTGGGCTTTTGTTAGGTCCAGAGAAACTATTTGCATTTGAAGAAAGGGCAACAGGAGGCTTCTTGGCTAGTTTGTAACACTGTTGTCCTGGCTATGAATTTTTAAACTTAGTCTGATATCACAATTCTAGCAGAAATGCATTTGGAGTTTCATGTTAAATATTTGGGGGCTACTGAATAGTCATTGGACAGAAACCTCTACCACACTGAAACTATTGTAGAACTCATTCAGAAGAATTCACAATTAGCATATCAACGATCAAGGTGTAATGAAGCAGTTGCCTAATGTATGAATTCACTGTCCTGGGAAATCCAGACTTTTCCTCTTCTCTTTTTCCCAAGGGAGATTTTATTTACAGGACCTAGGTGGATAATACCAATACTAGTAATTACTGAAACTTATAGCATTTGTTGACTAACAGAGAGAATTCCTAGGAAATATGCCAGAAAACAAATGTTTAGCTCTGTTCATTTAAATTACGTGTAATCAAGTCCAAAGCCAAGAACTTAAAATTTTTACAAACAACACTAAATTAGGATCACATGTGCTGTGTCTAAAGCATTTCTGTGGATTGCAGAAATCCTTTTATCTTAAATGCATAGAAAAAAGTCAATCTTAAATTATATATTGTAATACTTAAAATTATCTATAATTCCAAATACTGTAACCCCTCCCTGCACACATGCACACACACACACACACGTATGTGTGTCTGTCTGAGTGTGAGTGTGTTTGTTGTTTTTAAATTATCCTTGGTGGATTTAGTCTTTATGTCTGTCTTCCTCTCCTCCTAAGGCTGCTACGTTGTCCTTGAATCAGCTTCAGATTTGAATTATTTCATAAACAAAAACACTTTGCCACATTTTTGGTGGGAGTTCTTAACAGATGTACTTTTCCTCTTAAGGCGTTCTCTACTGTTTGATCTTTTCCACCAAAGCAATTCATTATTATATGACTGGCAGAGACCCAGGCAGGATAATTCTGCTGAGATGGGCTAGCAGCCAGACACTATATTGGTCCTTTCCACTGGTAGCTGCACCCTGAAAGGCTGTGCTAAGCAAAGTATCTCTGTGTACTACGAGGCCCCGGTGAACGGACAGGGGAGGTAGCTGTTTGCATCAGTGGATAAAGTGAGCAATTTTCATCTCTCCCGAGTTTCTCTATGGCTTCTAGAATAGTCATTACCTGTGATGATTAGGGAAAAAGTCATGGAACAGCATTCAGGAGGCAGAGGTATTAGCATAAATCAAGATGTATAGCCAAGCAAAAACTTCATTTTGTGTTACGTTTTCAGTTATTTAAGGTGGCCAGCTGCTACTCCTTTGAAAGTGACATTAGAAGTGCTCTGTGTGGAGAAGTGCTCAGCACTTCTAGGAATAGTCATCCATTTGCTCTTTTAATCTATGCTCCTCTAAGACCAATGATGTCTATTGTTCTGGCTGTAACAGGCTATTACTACAGGATTCCCAGGTCAACAAAGGCAGAGAGAGTTTTGTCTTATCTCTGTGAACCCTCAGTCACAGGGAAGTTAAAATGACTTTGAATTCCAGCCTCTCCAAGGTTCTGAGCAATCTATCATGCATCATTCAGAGTGTCAACATTGAGTGCATCATAGCAGCCATTTGGATATAAAGCATTGTCAACCAGGCTTCCAAAATGAGAATGTGAATGAACCGTTGCTAGGGAGAGGCTGGCATGAACTGGCCTTCTTCAGAAACACTAGTCTGTGTTCTGTCCAAACATTACTGTAGTGTCTTTCTTCCATCAACCAAGAAATACATGCATATTTGGTAGCTCACTATCACAAATGTATTGTTTATTTTCCCAGGGACAGGAATAGAGGTACAGGTTAGTTGGAGTATCTGCTCAGGGTTTCACTTGGCAGAAATCTCACCTCTGGTCCTATTTGACATTTCCTCACTGATAACAAAGCTTGGAGTTATAATATCAAGGCCCTCAGATCTTGAAGTACCAATGAGATCATGCCCTTTACAGAATGGCAGTTAGATTCATAAGGCCAACTGAAAGTTGGTGTTACTGAATTCTTCCTTCTCTTATCTGTATATCTTGTATAAAGTATATATCTAATTAAGTATAACCCTGGTAAGTTAATCTCCTTGCTATGGTTTGACTATGTCCCCTTGTGCTCATGGGTTGCGATACAGAGACCAGTGTAAAGTATTCAGGTCATATGGACATTACCTTCATGGATAGCTATATGCCACTTATAGTAGGACATAAGTATGAATCAGACCAACTTGTCTCTCCCCTATGTAAATGAGTGTGTGTTGGATATCCTTCTACTTACCTCCTTAAAATGAGACACCAAGACACTCCCTAGATACAGTCCTTTGATCATTGACTCTTTGTTCCTTAAGAAGCATTAAGACTTAGGTATTATATTACAGTAGACCAAAACAAACCGAGGTACTACCTTAAGACTAGCTTTAGAGTCAGAAAGTGAGTGACCTTTGCTCCATGTGAAAAGCCTCTCTACTTTCCTCCAGGTAATAGCTATCATTAACGAGTGTCATATCCCATTCTATGTGGGCATCTTTCCAAATGGACATGGGGGATCATATAGAGAAGTAGTACTCAACCTAACTAACACTGTGGCCTTTTAATACAACTCATCATTTTGTGGTGACCCTCAATCATAAAATTATTTTGTTGCTAAATCATAACTGAATTTTGGTAGTTATGAATCACAATGTAAATATCAGCTAAGTGGAATATCTTTTATATGACCCCCCAAAGGTTCAAAATGGCTGAAATATAGAGAAGGTACTCAATAGATGGGCATTTTGTAAAAGTTCTGCCAGCCTCACTGACTAAAAGAATAATAACTTTATTTCTAAGGTAAAAGTGTGCTGACATTCTGATTGTCTTCAGTGGATATACTAGCTAGGTACTGTGAGCTTTTCATTAATAGTCCAACACTGAAAGTAATTTTAACACCCAAAATGACTATCTACACCAGTACTGTTTAACATTCATCAACATATTAATACCTCTCTGCTTCAATGCAAATTTTGTTAACATCACATCACTTTCTGTTCAATCTAAGCTGTATATGCATTGGGGCGTAAAGGCATAAACTAAAGATGAAGGTGACCTTAGAGATATTTAATTAATCATTTTAAATTTGCCAGTATCAGAATATATTTATTCTGATCATATCTGTTTCATATGTGTATATATAAAAGTAATTTGTGTGTACAAATAAATCCACTGGCTAAGAAACGAAAGACCATAAACTTACAATTTGTTAAACAACATTGCTGCTTAAAGTTTGAACCATGTACATACAAATTTCTTTGCACAAATACATGTTGCAAGGCGATCAATTCTATTTGCTGCAGGGTCTAAGAAACCCACACAGATTTTCATGCAGAGTATGAGATGTAGCAGAGAGGTTGAGACGGTGAGACAAGATAGAAGAAATGGAGTCCTCCCTCCTCTGCTTTCAGAACAGGTTTGTTGTAGTAAATTATTAAATTCCCCAAGATAACTGGAATTAAAAATGCACATGTAACAGCAAAATATAGGGAGAAGCCTCCTAGAAAACTGTTTGGATCTCTTTTTTTTTTTTTTTTTTTAAGTCAAAATGGATCTCCCAAATGCATGTAAACATTATTAAGATGGTGTTTATATGTGATAAAATTTACCTGTATGATGATTTTCTGAAGATATACCAAGTTTTAAAACTAAGATCAAAAGCCATATGTTAAGTTTTAAAAACTCTTTCCAATTGGGTCCAGAACATCCATTTATAGTTATTTCCCAAACTACTTCTATACCAGCCCCCTGACTCAGTCCTAGCAAGCAGCTAGTTTATTTTCTGTTTTGTTTTTTTTCTTGTTTTTCTTTTTCATTGTGGGAAGAGAGGCTAAAACTAGCTATTACATTAAAAAAATCTGACAGCTGGTTGAATTGGCAACCATCACAATTTGAAAGCAAAAGGTTCACGTTTCTAAACCCCTTAACTGGAACACTTTCAAATATTATCATGATGTTTTCATGATGCTCCAAAAATGAAGCCCCTTAGCATTGCATGTGAAGCACATACTCTGTGTGAAGGAAGGGATTCTGCTCATACTGAGATGTGTGATCATCTGTTGCCCTCAATCCATTTCATGAGAAGACTTATTTCTCTCTTAAGTTGTTTTGATGTATTTACTACAGATCAGTTGGTTTTAAGTACGAAATCATAGACTTGCTGTGAAATATTACTTTGATCTCGCTTTAAAACATAGGAGATGTTGTAGAATATGAGCCCCAATGTGAGGCAGAATGTGAATAGGCATCCAGTTAGCTTCTCCTCAGTTATGCATCTTCTCTCATTTGGTGTTGAAATAATTACACACTCCACTGGGGCCAAGGTAAATGACCAATAATGCCTCAAAGGTAACGTTTTGTTCCTGTTTCTTAGTCAACTTCCAACATGCTACAACGCATCTTCCCAAGAAAATGTTGTATGGCAAAATGTTTTTATTTCAAAGATATCCCTTCCAATTATGGATTACTTATTGGACTCCATCAAGTGAGGTAACACATGTGAAAATGTTTCAAAAACCACAGAAGTGTCCAATAAACCTTAACAATTATCACTATCAGATGGAGATTAGGAATAAGTAGAAGCAACAGTGATCCTCCCAGAAGACTTAAATATACAAAGTGAATGACACTATTAATAGAAAAATGACAAGACAAGATTTGCTGATAATCCATGCATGTACAATGAAAGTCAATTTATTTATGTTTCCTAAAATATTAAAGAATTGGGGCCGGATCAGAGAGGTTCCTCTTGTTCAGTGGGATATGGGAAAGAAAGTAGCCTTACTTATTACCCACTCTGTTGAAGCAAAGTAGTGACCCAACATACTGATTTCTGTCGTTAATAGACAGTTGACCCTCAAGGGTGGGGTGGAATTACCAGCCACTTCTCTAGTAACTGAAATATACTTAAAGCCATGAACAACACAAAACCTCCAGCCTACACTGTGAAGCAACTGTCTGTCATGCAATCTCCAGTAAACACTTAAGTGTAACTAGAACATTTTAAATATTTGTTCAGAGTTTTAACCTTGCTACCAGATCTAACAAATCACTTTTTCTTTCTACCAAAACTACAGCCTGTATTGGCCCACTCAATATTTGTAAATATCCAACAGATCCCTGATTTCTGGAATTTTTCAGAGAAAAGATTTTGGGGCAATATGCAGTTTGCTCCATGAAGGATAAAGACATTTGGTGGGAAGAAAAGAAGGATTTAATGAGAAGAAGAGGCTGTCCAGAAGATCAAGAAAGAAATTTCAAATCAGGGGGAATGAAAGGTTGTGGGTCTCACCACTTCCCCACAGCAGAGTATTTTTCCAGAGGGTTCAGGGATTCTCTCAGCTGATAGACTGCTGGGAGTTCTCATTTGTTGACTGCTCACTACCCGACTTTTTAAAGTGCTTCTCTGGAACTTCATAGCTGCATCTAAATCCTGACTAGTCCATGCTACCTTTATTATGTTTTATGACCACAGCTCTTTAGGGTAGGCTGTGTTTGGTTTCTGTGTTTGTAGGACAGAACAGAACAGTTAAGGATCTTGCTTTTAGACTGGCCATGATTCCGTTTATAACTCAGGTTTGTAAGCTGTGCAGCATTAGACTTTTTCTCCAAGACCTGGTTATCAGGAAGCTGTAGATAAATCTGTTTAGAGCTACTGGCATTTCATAATGAGCTCTGCTTCAGTCTCTAATGGAGCTTCCTGTGAATGAGTAGTAGATGTCGAGACCTTATAAATCAGATAGATTTGAGGAATAACAGTAATTGGTTTTACTGTTTGCTTTTTTTTTCAAATTACTTTTAGTTCCAAGGTGCCCTAAATATCTGTTGAAAAATTAAAATATATATGGAGAGTGAGGAGGCAAAGGCAGTGGGAAGTCTTCAAGCACAGAGATGTAAACTGCCAAGAAACACAGTGCCGGCATTTAAAGACAGAAACATGAGGAATGGAGCAGGAAGATAGAAAGGCAAATAATAAACAAAATCATCCCATGACACCCTGCTGGATATACCACAGGGCCTGAAAAACATTCAACATTTGATATTTTAAAAGAGAAGAAAGCAGGAGATGCATCTTACCACTTACTGCAAAGGTTTCCATTGTGTGCATAGGCAAGTGGATGGCAGACTGCTCAATGTCGAGGTCCACGAACCTGAGTAGATCTTCTCTATCAAGGTCAGTAAACCAGGTTTTCTGTGGAACACAGACTATTCATGGCTCAGAGCCAGTCTTGCCCATTCAATCTCATTTCTCAATTTCTTTCTATTTATCATGACCTTTAGCCCAGAGTATGTGCCCAATTCAATAAATAATGCTTTCCTAATATACATGCATATGAAAATTAGAATGAAAAGAACCAATTCTTGGGGGCTGGAGAGGTGGAGAAATGGCTAGGAGCACGTACTGCTCTTGCAGAAGACCCTAGGTTAGCTCTCATGACCCATTTTGTTCATCTTACAACCAGCCCTAACACCAGTTGCAGGAATCCCAAATCTCTAGTCTTCTCCAGTACTTTTCTACTCAAGTACACATACTCACACACAGACATACACAATTTATACAAAAATAAATATTTTTAACAAGGTGATTCATGTTGATTTTGCCACAGTACCTTGTCTGTGTTCTCCTGGGCCCATCTTCCTTTTGGATTGGTTGTAAGCATTTTGCCAGGTACATATTATGGCTGACTTAGATTCCTATATATTGCACAATTTACAATGTCTTTTTTTTCCCTCCTGGTAATTATCTTGTCTTATTTATCTTATGGTAACACTCTACTCTTCTGAACTTGCCAGGTAATGACATTTAGCACAGTCAAGATACAAGGAAGGTTTAGAAATGTTTACAACATTATTTATACATTTTACTACTTGTTTTATTCTTATGCTTCCACCTTTAGGCAACACCCATCTTATGAGCTAAACAATTCTGTTGGTCCTCAAACACTGATACTACTTGTATGTCTATCTTCCTTGCCTTACTTCAGCCATCATCCTGTTTGTCTGGAGATCCTGACTTCTGACACTTCAACAATATCATTTTCATGTCTTTTGAGAGTACCCACAGGAATTTGGGAGGTCTTGAATTCCAGTATTCTTGACTATATAATTATCTGTGGTTTCTTGTTTCATATTCACAAGTTTTCTGGACACTATGATATTTAAATTATTCAATCCCCATTCTCCCAACTTTTTCAATGTAGTTCTTGATGCCATAGCTACAGAAATAAGACAAGAAAATGAAATCAAAGTAATATAAATAGGAAAAAAGGAAACCATCCCTATTTGCAGGTGATACAATATTATATATAAGCAACTAACTACAGTACTCAAGGAAAGCATTCAAATCTGTGAAGAACAATTTTTCTTACCTGTTGAGATGCAGAAATGACCATGCCACATTCAATCTACTTTGTACAATTGGAATTCCACTACTTAATTTTAATCCATTTTAATAATTTTATTTTAACCTCATATGATATACAGGTGTCAGTGATGTCCTACTTCTTAATTCCAGTAAACTAGTCTCACTTTTGGTGTTGCTGGCTGCAACAATGAATATCTATTTGTCTACTTCCAAGAATATAATAAAATCAACAGTGCTAAGTTTCTTATATACACCTAGAGTTTATGTGGTGAACAGTTTGGGGGAGTAGAAATTCTATACTGATGTCACCCGCTGTCACATTAGTCAACCAAGACTTTATCACTTCATGGTGTTTGGCATCATGAAGAAGAAGAAAAAGAAAGAAAGAAAGAAAGAAAGAAAGAAAGAAAGAAAGAAAGAAAGAAAGAGAGAAGGAAAGAAAGAAAAGACAAAGAAGAAGAAGACAAAACAAAGAAGAGGAGGGGGAGGAGGAAATGCGTGTGTGTCTCTCTGTTTGTATCCTCCCCTCTATTTCTAGTTGGAATACATAATAACCAGAGTATCATATCAAAAATATATTCTCATTCTAGTAAACTCATAATAGTTCCATCTCTAGACACCATAGTCATATTTAATTTTGAAGCTCTTGTGTTGCTCAGTTTTTATGCATGCATATAATGCTTTTGTTCAAATGTCTCCCTGTTTCTCTGCTCCTCATTTCTTCCTTTATCTCACCACCACCACTCTTCCCTCCCACCATCATGTGATCTTGAGTTTTTAACCCACTAAGTCCACTTAGTGCAGCCTACACATGCATGGGTGTAGGACTGTTTACTGGAACATGGGTAACCTATTAGAACTGAAAAATCCTGACCTCTCTTCCCTCCCAGTCATTGATTACCAATATCTACTCAGCTATAAAGAACTTTATTAATTCCTCCACAATATAGGCTATAATTTTTATTGTCAGGCAGTCATATTCAGTAATGATTCTATATGTGCAACAGTACTGTCAGGCCCAGAAAATAATGTTTTACTGTAGATGTCTATCTTGTCTCTTACAATTTCTCTGTCCTGTCTTTCCAATTACTCTTGAGCCTTGGCAGAGAGCTGCAAAATAGATGCCCATTTACAGATGGACACTCCACATTCTCTTATTCTTTGTATATTAACTAAATGTGTGTCTCTATATTAATCACCACCTTCTGTTAAATTATTAATTTTCTCTAGTGAAGGTTTGTAATGTCTTAATTTATAGGTTTAAATAAAAAAAAATGCTTAGGTGGAAGTTAATTAATACTTCCATTTGACATTATAATAGTAGTAGGTTCTCTCCAAGGAACTATGACTTAGCCAGTCACAGGCTTTCATCATAGTGCCAGGTATGAGTTCTGTCTCCTTTAGTGGACTCTAAATCCATTCAGAAAGCAATTGGTTACTTCCATTACTTTTATGCAACTGCTGGAAAAAAATGGGTATATCTTACCAGACTAGCTTTTAATCGAAACTCACAGATTCACAACTGGATAAGAACATTAATTATTTTTCTCTCCCTGTAGCTTGCATAGCAATTGACAACACTATGAAAGATAGCCAGTAGCAATGAATCTTTCATGTTTATAACTAAGGGATTTTTGAAAAAGCCACGTTGAAACTATAGCATAACTGCTTTCATAAACATCGCACTCTCTTAGCTTTTGTTTTGTTTTGCTTTGCTTGTTTCTTTTTGGTGCTTGTTTGTTTGTTTGTTTGCCAGTGTTCTCTGTTTTTCTCACTCTGGTTTTCTCAATCAATTTCATTATTTTTCTGGACCTGTTTTTATTGCTACCCTTTTAAGACATGCTTTATTTCATGATTTATTTTTTAATTTCCCCTTCTTTCTCTGAATGTCTTCAAATTCCCCAAACTCCAACTAACCCCCTCCATTTGTTGCTCTTCCTAAAAATTACTTTGATTTTATGTATCTAGGATAAAAAGAAAGAATTGAAATCTTGGTACAGTGGTACACAGCTGTAATTCTAGCATATGGAAGAAGAGGCACGAGCCTTAGATCTAAAGTAATATCTTGTCTCAAAAAACAAAAGGGTGAAAAGGGATTCAGATGATTATGCTTGTGATCTTATACTGTCTACTCTGCAGCTCTGTCTACATGTCTGAAAATTCTTGCTTCCATATTTTTTTATTATTCTTTAGTTTTTAATAGCTACTGATGATAATCTTATCCAAAGCCAATTCACTTATTACCATCCTGTTCATTTCGTTAACCTCTTTTAATTAATAACTGAACTATACTAATTATGTCTTTTTATCTTTTGTTTAGAACATTATGAATCTTTAAAATTAAGAATTGACTGGGTTAAAATCTTTCCATCCTAAAATGATAGCAAGCCATTCTTTTTTATCTATTTGCTGATCACTTATCAAGATTATTCTTTTTACCTCATTCCTATTCATACCTTAACATCGGACATGAAATTCAGTTTTGCTGATCCAGACTGCGTAAAAAAGAGAAAGTTGTAAAATAAAATCTGCAGTTTCATCATGCTTGTCTCATTGTCTTAGCAATTTGAGGAAGGCTACACATCCTAACTCACGTCTCAAAGTATCCATTCTGTACACCTAGTATGCAAAATTTCTTAATGCAAAACAAAAGTGTGAGGTGAGAGGGAAACAAAGAAGAAAGGGTTTATTTTGACTTACAATTCCAGAGAGTCCACCATAGCAGAGAAGATACTATGGCCCATAATCAGGGCATTTTTTTATACTTCCTCAGCAGTCAAGAAGACAGGGTAAACAGGAAGTAAGCCAAGGGTATAAGACATCAAAGCTGTCCCCAGTGACATAGTTTCTCTAGGAAGGATATATATCCTAAAGGTTCTACAGCCTTTTCAAACAGTGTCATCAGCTAGAGACCAAGTGTTCCAATACCTGAGCGTGTATAGCACATTTTACATTTACACCTCAATAATAGCAAATAGGAGAGTTATGCTCCAGGGGATATTTTTTTAACCTTTTCTTCTAAATATAGTCATTATTAATTCTTTGAAACTTTTATACAATGGGTTTTAATCATATTCACCCCTCCCCTATCTCCTCCAAAATCCTCTCCTACCTCCTTACCCACCTTTCATGTCCCACACCTCTCTCTTTCTTAAATCCATAAAGTTTAGTTTGGGGCCAACTAATCCAGACCTGTAAATGTGCCCTGGAGTGTGGTTAATATTTGAGGCATTATGACCACTAAAGAAATCTGACTTTACCTTTTCTGGTCACAATTACAATCCAATATTTTCTCATCTTTGCATAGAAATCTGTGCATGCCTCCCCTCTCTGTGCCAAGATTTTATCTGCCTTGAACTTGTGTTGCTCTTACACATGCTGTAAGAATTGTGGTGAGTTCTTGTGATCACCTTCCCAGTTATGTCTGGAAAACATAGTTTCCGTAAAGTCATCCACCACTTCTGGCTCTTACAACCTTTTAGGTAGGATATAGATGTCCCATTTATGGCTGAGAAGTTCGAGTTCTATTCTCTACACTCTACCCAGCTGTGGGTCTTAGTGTTAATTGCCATCTACTGCAAAAAGGAAATGTCTCTAAGGAGGACTAAATAATTAATAATTAATTAATAACCTATGGGTATAATTGGCTGCTCTAGTGGCCTCCTATAAATATACATATGCAAGACTAATTCAAATGGAGTTACACTATAATGTGAGCCGATATCCCAATTGGACACCATAAATAAATAAATACATAATTACGCAAGTAGCAGGAATGAATTACAATTTTTTGAATTGGTGGCCAGTTGGGTCTCATGCCCCCTCAAAATAATTACAGGCTATTTCTAATGGTACATATTGCTGAAGACATTACATACTTGAGTTAGAATACAGAGGAGACATAGCTAGTACCCAACTGGATCCTTCATTACTACTGGCTAGCTTTCATGATGCTGGAAATTGCTATGAAAGCTACTGGGGGAAAGTGATATGTGGACTACTGGTGAAGAAAGGTAATCATCATTTCCTCCAGCTGTGAACTCTGAAAGCTACAATAGAAACATGCTGGGCAGCATATACCCACTGGTACAATAGTGGCACAAATATTATGGAAGTAATCAACCACATATTCACTGAATAAAAGGCACACTCCAAAAAAGGGAAATAATACTTGACCTTATTAATGAATTCAAGAACCATTGCCTCAAATTTCATAGGCTATAGGAGAAAATCTGCTCTTATCTTGCTGAATGGGCATAAGATAAAAAGACTCCCAACTGGGACTTAGTGTGTACCTTTTTTTTTGTTTGTTTTTGTGCAACAAAAGTAAGATGGAATTTAGTCAATGGGCCATCACTGATTTCAATGGACAAGATAAACAAAAAGAATACTTGACAGATTCTTCTCTAATTTCTATTTTATATGTGTTATCAACATTGTGTTTCATGAACACTAATTATTTTAAATTTTCAGATAGCATTCTTCATTTTTATTTTCTGAGAGTTATTCTTAGAAAGCAGTTTCACCTTCTAACATTCAGGTCTTATCTTTGACCTATTGAGTTGTAGGAGGTAAGCAAATGAGTAGTTTTCCTAATCATGGAATTTTTTTCAAATGGAGTTCATATGAAAAAGATTTCTTTCTTCTCTGGCTACAAATATGGGACTCAAGGTGATATATGGGGTGCCTTACTATGGCTGCATCATCTGTTTTCTTGTTTGGTCTGCTGTAATAAAACTTCTGCTCTAAAAGCAGATTTTTACCTGGGTCCCACCAGAGTCACTCAGTTTCTACTTCAGGAAAAGTCTATAATAGTGCTTTGCCTGCTTGACTTCTCTTACTCATGTGAAAGTTCGTGTTGCACATAACCAAGGCATATTGATGAGCAGACTTGTCTTAGTTGACATATCTATAGAACATAGATTTGATTTTCTCCCTTTCACAATCTTAGATCATTCTTAAACTTCTATCATATCATTTGGGACCTATAGAGCTACACTCACTATTGTAACAATTCTCTTTTTACCTATAATATTTTCTCTAGTTTGCAATCAAATAAAAATTGCATTCACATAAAAATAAAAATTTAAACATGGCATGTCCTTTCTGAAAACCCTTTATTATCTGCCCACTGCTGTTCTGGTAAAGGCTCAAGATTTCCCCAGGTATTCCTCCATGTCTATCTTTCCTGTCCAATGCTGAATCCTTTTTCACCATCTGCATTTTTTTGTTTATTCTGTCATTCCTGTATTCCTTTACTCCTTTCTCTATACTCACTATGTGGCATTTATGCAAGCTGTATTTTCTTGTAGGTCTGGAAGTTTTCCTTTAGCCTTGTTAAACTAACATATTGCAGCCTGAAACTGGACCTTCCCATGTAGACAATGAAGAGATAATAGATGTGCATTGTTTCAGTCAGCTAAATTGTTAGCTTGTTATCACAGATACTAATGTATTCTTCTTGTGTGCCTGGACAGGTACCAAGTCATTATGTGGGGAAGCAGCTGTATGGGGAAGCAAATGGAAAGCCTCTTCCCCAAATGTCATTACTGTATAATAACACTAAAAACTAATGGAGGGGATGTGATGTGCTGATACCCATATATGCAGTATAACTGTCCAGTGAGGAAAGTGAGCACATTAATTCTCCTATACATTTATTCTTTCTTATGATAATATTCGAATCCTCTTCTTCAACCATCAACATAAAATGTGTTATTGTTAGCTATAGTCAACTCATTCTGCAAAAGAATAGTAGAGCCATTTTTCCAAACACCCTGAAGTTGTGGTTAAAAACTTACTTCCTCCTTCCGGAATTCTATCCTCTGATTTTCTTCATTCCCTCATTTAATCTGTTTTTACTATTTATGGTTCTAGCCCAGTAGCCTTCTCATATTCTTATTTTCTGTCCCATTGTTTCTTTTCATATTTGTGTTCTAACTGCAACATGACCACCTAAGACTACACTAATGTTGCGTTTGACTTCTTTATCCCCATTTCCCACACTATGTATCTCCTCAGTTCACAAGACACTATTCTATTGCATCCCACATAGCCTATACCATACCAGAGATTCTGGTCTTACGTTTCAACATACAAACCCGATAGAATTGTTATGGTTTGCCTCTGGAATATTTCCAAACAGTCTCCCCTGTCCTTCACTGGTAGAGCCTTGCTGGAAGGTTATATAGATCCTTTAAGGACTGATGCCTAGCTGGCAGAAGTAGGTAACTAGAAGAAGGCATGAAAAACTTATAGCCCAGTCTCTGACCCTTAGTCCATTGTGAATAGTGAATTCTCCATCACAAACTCTGACCTACGGATGAACTCCTTGTCACAATGGACTAACACTTCTGAATCCTTAAGATGTAGTGTTTTTCCATTAAGTTGCTTCTATTGGATATTTTCTCACACTGATGAGAAAATAACAAATATTAAATATTAGTAGCAGAGAGATGATGGATCACTGCTGCTACTAAACTGATAATGAGGCACATGGGCCTTTGTGTCTGGGTTGTGGAAATGAGTTTGAAAGAGTTCGGAGTTCAGGGAAACTTTGGAATTCAATAATCAGGCCTTGATGTGTGAGTCTTGCTGGAGGTCAGTTGATTGGCATATTGATATATGTGAAAACAGTAAATACTGTGCTAACAAGGTATCAGCTGAAAAAGACCCTACTGGGTGGTGGACTAGAGAATATTTGTGTTGCATTCTGGAAAAGAATTGATCTATATTCTGCCAATTCCTGTAACTGTGTGTGGGGTCAAATGCAAGAGTGAAAGGCTAAGTTATTTGGCAAGAAGAATTTCAAGGCAATAGGACATTTAGGCTTTCAAAAACTAATGTTGCTTTGGGTAAGTTTTATAGTGGTTTACAAAGCAGAAGAATTTGAAACATGTAATTTAAAAAGAAAAGAAGCATGGACTTGTTTAAAGTTACAGACAAAGCAAATGCAAACAAATGAGCTGTGAGTGTTAAAGGCCTGAGCCATAAAAGAGGAATAAAGAACTATACTGGACTAACAAGAATGGCACTAAAGGATAGTTCCTTTCATTGACTATTCTAGTACACAAAAATGAAAGTCCATTTGAAAGATTTTTCTTCACAAAGAAAAAAGCTACAAGGGAATCCTACTAGAATGTAGCTATGTAGGGAGCCCTTTTCTTAAAATCAGGCTATGCAAGAAATAAAAGATTAACACCTAAATTGATTATATTTACTCTCTTTTGTGAATAGAGGTGTAATAAGCTGTAGTAAGCATAAATATGAACATATCTCTTTATTATGATGTATAGTCTTTCAGGCATATATCCATGAGGTATATAGCTGTATCATAGCTCTCCTGTTATCTTTTTGAGAAAGCTCCAACCTAATTTTCATAATGATTGCACCAATTCACACTCCTATTAAAAGTGAACAAGGGTTCCTCTTTCCCCACATCCTTATCAGAATTTGTTTATTTGATAGATGCAGTTTCCTGAATGTTTAGGATGTTAGCCATTTAAAAAATATTCAAGGCCCTTTGTAGTTGTTATATATCTATATTTGTATGTGTTTGTGTGCGCCTGTGTGTATGTAGGTATCAATGGAAATCAGAGGGCATAAGGTCCTTAAGAACAGCACTGTAAGCTACCTGATGTTGGTACTAAGACCCAAATCCAGGTCAACTGCAAGAGCTGTAGGTATGCCTAGTCATTAGGTCATCTTTTTAGGCCTGTAGCTATTCTTTTAAAAACTGTTTGGACAATTATTTGGCTTAGTTTATTGATTGGTAAATTTGTGAATTTTTTTTTTTTTTGTTTTTACTTTAAGCAAATATATATATGATACTAAACCACTGTCTGAACTGTAGCTGGCACTGTTTCCTCCCATTCCATTGGTTGTTCTCGCCACTCTATTAATTTTAACATCTTAGAGAAATTCTTTTTAATTTCATGTAACAGTATTTGTCACTAATTAGGTCTGTTTCTTCTGCTACTGGCCTTGTCTATAGCAGTATTCAGAAAGGTTACCCCTGCCTTTTTTGCTATTTCAGCAGCCAGGTTTAACTTAAGCTCCTTGTTGCCATCCACATTATTTTGTGCAGGGTAAAAGTTGTGGCTATAATTTCGCACTTTTGTGAATAGACATCTGGTTTCTCTATCACCTTCATAGAACAGGCTGATTAAAATCTCTGAAACTGGGGCAACAATTATTGTTTTCCCCATAAGTTGCTCATGTCAAGTATGTTTGTCACAGTGAAAAAATTCCTGGCCAAAATAAAATATAGCCATGTTCTCTTCAATCTTTTTGAGCCAACTTATGGTCCCATCCACACACTGTAAAAGCTTGGGCCCTTCTTTCTTTATACTGCACTTCTCCTTATACATATTTCTGCAAAAACAAACCATAATATCAATGTAGATGTTTGACTTCCTGCCCTAAACTCTGTAAATATGTGCATCATAGAGCCAGAGGACTTTGAATACAGAATTGTGTGATTAATGAGAAAAGAATTTATGAATATTTTTGTGTTTGGGATCAATACCAGACAAATACTACTTAAGTACCAAAGTAAAAGTAACTGCACCATCTGAAACTCTTTGGAAATAGAAACCATGCCTTCTCCTACTCCTCTCATCACCTGCTTCAAGCCAGTCAGAAGCTCTGGGTGGGCCCAATATTCTGCTTTATTAAGCTCACCGGAAGATTTTGATGAACATTCTGCTCTACCTGAGAAAATGTACTAGGATGCTTACAGCTCATCTAAGCTTGTAACTGCATTCAGTAAGAAACAGATACCACAGAAAATAGGGACTCTAATCACGAACAGGAGAGAAAGTACCAGTTCAGTGCTTTGACCGTTCCTAAGTTCATCCTGAATCCAAGTGTCTGAAGGCAACCTGAGACTCACTTTTATGTTCTGGAATTCAAATTGAGACAGCAAATTTTTGTGGCTTTGCTTTTATGTTTAAATGGCAGCCCTGGAATTTTGCCTTGCCACAGAGCATATTAGAATAAAAGAGAAAGGGGTGGAGATTTGTTTTAAGAACTCCAGAGAGTAGGCTGAAGTAACTGCGTAAGTTTCCCCCCAACGGTAGATTTTGGACAGAGAAAAGTAGGAAAACCCAGAACTAATTGCTCTCTTGCTTAAAATCTGTCCTTTTCCCTGCCAAGAACTTAACTTCAGACCCCCAAGCTTCTCTTGTGTGGCCCTGATATCTTTACAAGAGTAATTTTTCATAAGTCAGTATGATTATCACTGGCTCACATTGTAAAACTCCCCCTTGCTGTGGGAAGAAAACAGACTCCCCAACTGTCTTTTATAAAACCTTGAATATGGAAAAGATTTCATATATTCTTGAATAGGAACAGATCCAGCTGAGAAGTAATGATGTGGATCTAGCTTTCTCTTTTCTTCTAATAAATCTGATAGTTTCTCTGTGTGTCTTTTTTTTCTGTGTGTGTGTGAGAGAGGGTGGGGGAGAGGGAGAGGGAGAGGGAGAGAGAGAGAAAGAGAGAGAGAGACTATTTCTTCTTAGCTTGTGCAATGGACAGTAGTGATAGAGACACTGTTTTTATAGGCTTATAATTCTATAATCAAATAATTTGATATAGTTTTTAAGAATTCTTAAATTTTTCCAATTATTAATTTATATTTTGAGCTTTTTCTTTCTTCTAAGCAGTATGTGTGTGCCACTTTCTGAAAAACAGAGCTTTGAGTACAGCGAGGTGACTCATTCTTGTTTTCAGCAATTCCAGGAGGCAGAGAAGTATCAAGCCTTTGAAGAAATATTGGTTTCATAAGTAATTACACCCACTTGACCCAAGTGCCTTGGCTGTGGAAAGAACACCAGCATTCCTCAGACTAAAACCATGCTGTTTTCCATGCTCTGGGGTTGAAATGTATTATCTTAGTAAAAACTTTAAAATTAAAGAAATATATATTAACCTTTTAAAAATAGGAATGTCTAACTTTTTTTGCTTTAGAGACATACATACTGGTGTTTGATTGTAACATTTTTGAAAATTTTATATAAGTTAGAGTATATGAAAAATGACTTCCCGGACATTTAAAATAATTATCTAAAATTACCATTTGCACTTAAACCTTCTCTAAGTGTTTTTATGACACTTCTTAGTTCAGTTCAGTGAATTAATAGTTGGCAAGTATGGGTCACAGATTTAAAGGACAAAAACTGTGAGACATTCGTTGCACTTGCCTCTGACTGGCTAAGGAAATAACCTCCCATTCAAAACTTTGTTTTTTTTTAAAGGGCAACAACCCTTCTTTCCTTTCTCCATAAGAGTCAGAGTTGATCAGTGAAATGCAATCAGGTTGCATTTTAATGCTCAGTGTATTGCTTGAAAGATGGAATATTAACTGTGTCTCTTGGAAATGGCAGAGTGACCCTGCTGAGAAGCTTCAGGTCCCATGCATGATTCCACTGAAGAATGGTCTATTCTACCACTCTAACAAAGGGTGGTGGCTCTTTTCCTGTTCCCTGACCAACCGTGGGGGGATAGCACTGTGCAACATGTACTCTCTTCTAAATTCAGTGCATTATACCTCCTCATCTTCCTCATGAGTGTGCCCTAAAAGTGATGAGTGGCTTTTTTCCTTATAATCTCTATTTAGACAAATGTTGTTTCCATAAATTTGGAAAGTTGTGAGTGCTGAACCACAATAGAAACAATCATACACCATTCATATCTCCCTTGAAACATGAAGTGACTGCTTTACAATAAAACATCCAAACTTGGGACTTACACTCAATTATTATGGTAGTTTTCTTTAACAGAAGCATCCAACATCATGGATTTCTGTTATTACTGAGACCTTTCTTTTATGAATGCTTGTAGTCTTATGCTCTTCCAACAGTTCCTGGAAGCTACCCTTCCTCTGTGTGTTTCTGTCATTTCTGATGCTATCCCTCACTTTCTTCCTCATCCTACCAGTCCACAACCAGCAAAATTAACCTGAAGAAACTCTAAGTTCTAGTGCTACTTCTGCTGCATACAGTCTCACTTCCAGATTGGAGGATGCCAAAAAGAGTCCTAAACAGTTGTCTTGCTGCAGAAATCCTGGAAAGAAATGCAGTGAATAAATTCAACAAGTATCAGAGGACACAGACTATTTTAGGTACTGGTCCAAAAGTATATGAGAGCATTTTGCTGATGATGCTTGGAATGGACTTACGGCACCAGGCAAAGGCTCTGTGAAAATTTTAAAACACAAATCAAATTTCCTCTACATCTCTTGGAGATAAAAATAAGATCTTCACAAATCAACATAGTTTAGGGACACATCAGCTTAATGAGGATCTCCCTAGGCATATCTGTTGTAGAATGGAGACCTGGGAGTTGAATTTAGGCTACATGAAAGACAGTTGAAGCTGGTATTGTTAAGGAGGAATCTTCCTATCTCCCTGTCCAGGGGCTCATTTGTCCAGCTTGCCCAGGATAGAGTATCCTGAATAGATAGCAAACTTTTTCATGTTTACTTGTACTTTGAGAATATTAGCCTAATTTATCAGGGCCAGCTTGCAGAGTGCCTTGTAACATGTCCCATCCATCCCAGTTGGTTTTAAATTATAAAAGGCTATTACTTCCCTGTTTCCTGGAGCTCTCTGCAGTATTTATGATCTGCAAGATTTATGTAAGGTGTGGGTAGGATACTTGACATTGGGGTCATACACTAGAAGTCCACACGCTTCGACAATACATTGAATCCTATGTTCAACACAATTTGAATATGCCAGTGTTGTCTTTTGGATTTTATTAAATAATAGGAGCAATAAAGAGATGTGTTTATTGTCAGTTTGTAAGTCAAATATTTGTAATAAATTTACTGTATCTATATAGGTGAGTCTGCACTGCCATTTCTGCTTGATTAGACCGTACAGCCACAGGAAACACCTCGAATAGACTGTTCCTACAAAACTACTCTATGGTCTGAACTTGCTCATTTTTTGGGTCTTGCATTCCAGCCATCTTAGTGAACGTATCAGTCAGACTGTTTTTTGGGAATTTCATTTCTCTCCCCTTGGCTGGAAAGTTGAAGTCTTTTTTGTTGGCTCCAAATTCGGTGAAGAAAGAGACATGGTTCTGGCTGGCCATGGATAAACCAAAGACTTAATAGGAAACTCACATTTTTACTTTCCTAACGAATTAGTCAGTTTCTTTTGTTAAAACAGAAGCTGGAGATTGGTGGTTGTCTTTACTTTGTGTCACTGATTTATGTGTTGATATATAGAACACGGTTGGAAAATTAACAAGACGCAAATGATCCTTTAGTTATGATGCTTTGTTTAGGGAGCATAGGAAGCCCTGAATGAGTCAAGTCCTGAGTGAATATGTGCTATTGACATAGATACATCCATGTCAAGGACTGTATAACCTTAGACTTAGAAGGACAGAAAAGCCTTCCCTGGGGCATGTAGTGCAGCTATTGGCAATGTGTGCAAATATTTCTAACATTGCTTTCTCCCCCTATGATATTTATCCCCTAAAGACCAATGCCGTACAGAGACTGTGTCTACTGAGATGAGTTAAACCCATCTCCTTGATCCAGATGCTTACCATCAACCCTGCCTCCTTGTTTATCTTTATGTAATAACCTGCCTCTCTGCTAAGCTCAATCATAAGTATGCTGAGCTTTGCAGGTACTGAAGTTTCTCCAGTAGAGAGCCCATCTCACCTGGACCAGGTTTCTGTTTGTATGTGTATCACTGTATGAAGTTTCTTCATTCCTTTGACGCCCCAGTCAGATCCATTCCTGGAGCCATGCTTGACATGGCAGTATTGACTTATTATTTTTTAACTTCATGATAAGTTGAACATATACATTACATTTTCTTATAGTATTAAGTAAGTTATATGACATAGTCAATTATTTCTTCTTAAATATATTTGTGTTTTTCCCCAAGTAAAAAGATTCTGAGCCAATGTAAATTTGGAGAGGTTATGATAGGGTGCTCAGAATATTAAGTACATCAAATGCACTTACTTTTTAAAAATTTTTTTAAGTGCATGAGTTTTCTGTCTGCACATACATATACCTGTCCATGTACACATATACTCTTATACACATATATTCACTACAGACATGCAGAGCAATGAGTGAACTCACCTGGTGATTTTGAAACCCCCCACAGGAAGATAGAGATGATTTTGTACTGTCATATGGGTGCCAGAAACTGAACTTAGGTCAGCTAGAAAAGCATTAAATGCTCTTTACCACTGGGACATATCTTTAGTCCTTCAAATGTGTGCCTGACTTATGATATTTTAAATTTTATAATTGTTAACCTAGATGTGACCCCATCATAAATAAAAATATATCTATATTTTGAAATTAAGGTGTATCTATAACTATCAATATAAAACATTTGTATTTTTTTTTTTTACTAAATACAATTTAAACAACTGGAGGACCTTGAAGAAAAATTTTACTCAGTTACAATGAATTATTGATATCTGCATATGTAATAAAGTTGATTCCATGTGAAAAACATATTTATACATCTTCATGTGTAGTTTACATTGGATATAATTTATCAAGCAAATTACTAATGATTTGCTGCTTTTTCACATTGCCCTTTTGGGTATAAGTTTGCTCCAGTGGAAACTTGTTTTCTAGTTCTTTCCCTTATTATTTGTCAGCTTGTAATTATTGGAACTGTCTTTATTTTTCATCTGTATTACCTGTGGTTTAGCTTTTTATTGAATGTTGTCTCTTCTCTAACTATCCTATTTGTGCCATGTATTCTTTCTTTCTTTCTTTCTTTTTTTTTTTGCTATAATAACATATGATGATGAGGGTAAGTTATAGGTAGAAGAGTTTATTTGGGCAGGGCAATTTATAAAAGGGATCATTTATTTGAGTTTGTGATTCCTGAGGGTGAAGATCCCATTATGTTGGCCAACAATGGAACCATGTAGCAAGAATGACAGCTAGAGGGGAGCTGAGAACTCTTATCTCCAAATGTAAGCAAGAAACAGAATGAACTTGAAGTAAGGTAAGGCTAAATACACTCAAAGCCTGCCATTAACAAGGCTGGACTTCCTAAACCTCCCCAAACTGTGCCACCCAGAAGCAAGTATTCAAATTCTTGTGATGATGGGGTATCATTTGTATTCTAACCATTTGACTTTTGCTTTCTTGCTCATCTTCCAAGGAAAATTAACTAGACTGTACATAGTGGTTTGTGATAGGGAAAGTGACATCTCTGGCTCTTTTGCTCTCTAAGGAGTATTACAACTTTGATCCAAATGTTATATTCTTTATGTCTCGTGCCATTCTCCTAAGAAGTGCCTTTAGCTGGGAGCATTCCTTTCTCTATCCTGCACCTAACCTCACCTAGCCTTCTTCTCTAAAACAACTTATCTCTTCTTGATTGCCATGCTCCCAAGAAAGCTTTCTATGACTTGTAAGATTGGATTGAGAACCTTACTACTGTGTTACCAATATACCCAGATTAGCCAAATAGTATCACTTAGCTTCTGGTGATTCAGGGTATAATTTATTTTCATACATACCATGTTGACGTTATTTCAAAGCTTGGGACCCTGGTTCTTCAGCTTAAGTACTTATGAAGATACTGGATGAGTAAACCAAAAATGAATAATTGGTACATTAATAAAATTAAGATGATAATTGATTCAAAAATTGAAGAAGACTCCTCTTCAACCATGAAAATCACAAACGCTTTACCTGAGTGACTCAACAGGCCACCTTCCCTATCAGCCAGTACTAAATATAGCAGAAGTTTAGGAGTGTGTGCAGCAGATCATGAGGGAAGCTTTAAAGGCAAATTTATAAAGTAGTTAATGCTTACAGAGACTTCTATTGTTTTCAAAAAGCTAGATTTTGCTGTTGAGGTAGAGTTATCTTGTATCACAGCCTGTTGCTGGTAAGGCTAGCTATCCTACACTGGAATCCGGATCCAGCCATTGGTGGGATCTATCCATCACATGCAGAAGAGTGATTGTTACAAGGCTCCAGCAAATGCATTCATAAAGCATCCTTTATGCTGAAACCCACAATGTTGGTTATGTGGTCTACTGGCTCACAGGAGGCTATCTACCTCTTCTGCCTACACATAGCATTTATATTTAATAACAGCACTTATATTTAATATAATATATTTACTATTTTTGTTTGGTTTGGGTTTTATGCTTTCTTTTGTTCATTTGTTTGTTTTATTTTTGTTTATTTTGTTTCAGAATGGTAATGCCCATGATATAGATGAGTGGATCAAAAAGAAATAGCAAGGTACTTAGATAATATATAAATGTGAATAAATAGCATACTGTATATTATATTAACATTTCATTTTACAATAACCATTTCCTACTGAAAATGTCATACTGAAATTGAAACATGTCTCCATCTATTATCTCTTTGCATTTTGTAAATTAGGAAAGAGAGGGAAGGAAAATATATTGCTAACGTTTATTTGATTAGTTATTGTCATTGCCAAGAAATCTATTCAGGCTCACTGGCATCAACATCTGTCATCATGTGCTCCTGAAGCTTCCTTACAAGCTGTTCAAGACACTAGACTTCTGTAGACTTTGTGACTTCCAGTGCCTTTAGCACTGCTTTTCTAAATTTAGCATAACTATATTCCCTGCTCCTGAAAACTTACACCTAAAATTATCATTTTAGTACAGTGCTAAAGGAAGCATGAGAATGATTGGAATCTCAAATATATTCTTTGAAAAGAATCAATTTAAAAAGATCCCCAGCATTCAGAGCTGCTGTGTGAAGAGGATAGGGGAATTCTAATAGCTACAGGAGGGAGCAAGATAGGCATTTGAGCATCACGAGTGGTTCTATCACCCAATGTGGCACAGCCAAGAAACTTAGAGATGCCCTATTTAGCACATAAAGATAATGTCATGTCCCACATAACAGTGCTACATACGATTGCAATAAGCCATATATGTGAGAAGGTCCTGTAAGACTCTATCAACTAGTAGTGATGTAGCCCTTTTTTGCTTGTGTATGGTATATACAATTAAAAAACTAAGGAATGTTACATTTCTAAGAACTTGTGTCTGTTTAGAATATGTACTGGGCACTAAATTGAAGTGGTATTTTAGATACAAATGAATACATCTTGGCATAGTGTTTTGTACTGGGTAATTATTTTCTTGTACATGGTTTTATCTAAATATCCTAAAGACTATTTGGTTCATGTATTTTGGCTAAAATACAAAGACAGGCTTTATACAAAATCTATAGAGCCAAATGTTCTTCACTATATGCCTTTGACATCCATATGCATGTCTTCTTCAAAAACAGCCAAGTTATTCTAAAATAAGATTAAACATAACCCAGAAATTGTGGCGAGGCTATGGAGAGAGTAGCAATGGGAGTAAAAGGGAAAGGTATGAAACCTCCTAAAACCTAAACTTTACATTGCAGCGGCTTTGGGCAGGATCTGCTTCCAAGGAGAACTGGTGCTCTATAGGCCAAAAACTAAAAATTGGAGATTAAAATGAAGCTTAGCAAAATATTAGTTTCGATCTCATAAGATAAATCTCCATAGTTTGCTTAATGTAATTACTCAATTTCTAAAAGTGGATACATTGCCAAACATGTGTGCAATAATTTATACCCAGAACAGAGCAGAAAAATAAAACACAGTTCTTGTCATTATCATGAGGACAAACACACAACCTGAACCCTATTTTTCTTTGGGCCCGTCAGCACCATACCTGCAAGACACAGCAGGCCTGACACAGCTGTCTGCTGCCAGCTCAAGGTGAACTGTGTTAAGCTTTCCCAAAAGTACTGATTTGATGTGACAATCTCAGTTGGAAGAGTATTTCCATTTCAGACTTCCTGGTGGCTGTCTATAGATTTTGCATATAGATTCCCTCTGACTCACATGCTGGAAAAACGGGGTAAGCATTGCTTCCATTGGTTGTTTTATTGATTTTTAACTACACTTAAAGATTTCTGTGCAATCCCCACCTCTATTCTCTACACTAGATAAAGTAGCTGAGATCTGAGACATCAAGAACTGATGGACTGGTGTCTTAATTTCCTCTTATGTTGCCAAAGCAACAACTCCATTGAAACAAATCCATACAACTGAACCAGAGTCTGAAGAAAAACAAAGTACAGTGGAAGCTGCTACTCAGAATCACAATTAAAAGGTGTGTCTTTGTGTCTATTTTAAACAAGTGTCCATCCTTTATTTAATTTTTAAATAATTTACTACTTAAAAGTACCGCCAAATTTTAAAAAGGAATTAAAATCAATTTATGCCAAAAGTATTATTTCTTCTATAGAATACCATAAAGTTTTATAATAGGAGCATCTGCTAGCAAGTACTTTTTACTGTTTTCCTTGGTATATTCAGCACCCTAATTTTTGAAATTAGAAAGTTGCTCAGGCAACAATAATGGTACCATGTACTTTTATAGATGCCTTGCTCTATGGTTTTCAATAGGTCAAATATGCATGGTTCTTTTTCAAAGCAATGTCTAAACAATGATGTGAAAGACTAGAGCTACAATTACTCTGTGTAGCTACATGAAGTAGGAGTAAAGGGGAGACTGAGGGCCCTGACCTTGGAAAGGAACCAAGGCAGCCCTTCATTAACACTGTTCTGTCTTCCTGATCAGTCTTCCCCATGAAGCAGATGGTTTTGCAGTTTTCATTTTGTCAGTAGGTGGTGTAATTTTATCTTAGCTCCTAGATGCCCACTTGCAACTGTTCTCAAAAATCACTGTGTTTGGAAGAAGTGCAGAGGTTATTTATACTTTTCTGGCCAGGGCAACAGCTTCAGAAAACTGAGAGATGAGGCCAAGGACTGTGTATGCTATTCCTTCAGGCAATTCGGAAGAACATTCTATGTGATTATTAATGATTCCAGCAGTGTCAAACCCTAGTCACCTGTAGGGCTGTAGGCCCACACTGCCCCTTGGGGAGGCGGAATTTGCTGCCACAAGGTCAGGTGTTGGGCTGTCTGGAAGCAATGAGGCACCTCTCCAGGGGTGGGAAAGCACAGTTTGAGATGTGGGAAAGCCAGAGCTGGCTAGGGAGTTCCCAGGCTTGGCCTTGGGGTTCTCAGAATCTTGGACATCAAGGCACTGCTGGGAGTCACAGAAGAGCAGAGGACAGAGTCTGGGGCCTGTGGGCTGGGGTCAGCATCTAGCTCAGGCTGGGGGAGAGAGGAGCTCCAGCTTGTCCCATTGGGGATTTTCCTGGACTTGACCACAGCAGGCTTGGTGGAGATTGTGACTGGGAGCACAGAGAGCCCATCTTTGGGAGATTAGACTGTAGCTCAGCAGGCAAAGGCCTTCTTCATGGCTCCCTATGGTGGATCTTGAGGAAAAGAGACAGTCCATGGTTCTAAACAGTTTATTGTCATGGTGGAAAATGGATGTATTAAAACCATACTCCATTTCTCAGAGTGGGCTTGAGATTAAATACCTGTTGCAGGGAGGAATTTCTGGGAAGGGAAGCTTAATGGCTAAGCCCTCTGGGCTTCTAGGTACCTCATTAGCATGGAGAACTCTGGTTTGGGCCTACATGACTGTGGTCATGTCTCTTTTTTTGTGAGAAGCATGGCACGTGTTCTAAGTCAGGGGTCTGGCAGGGAGCTGGGGATCACCTAAGCCTTAGGTATGTGCTCACCTAGTCTCCTGATCTCAACCTTCTCTACCTTACCAAACTCCCTGGCACGGATTTACATCCCACAGTCACCCAGGTACCAAGTGGCTCTCTCTTTATTTTATTTTACTTGCACCATTTCTCCGCTTTTGTTTGCTAGATTTCATTTATAATTGATTTAAAATCTTTAGATGTTTCACTTGAATGTACTTGTGTATTCCATGTACTTGCTCAGTGCTGATGAAGACCAAGAGATGTCAAGTTGCCTGCAACTTGAGTTACATGAAGTTGGGAGCTCAATTTAGGCACTACTATGAAGCAAACCTGAGTCCTCTGTAAAAGCAACTTTTAATCTTAACTACTAAGTTGTCTTTCCAGGCCACATTCTCTAGGCTTTCTTATCTACCTATAGAATCTACCTATAAAAAATACAAGAGGGTAGGAACATTGTAAGAGTCAGAGGTTGGAGAAAATGGGAGACATTTTTTGACGGTATCAGGACTACTACATTTATAAACTTAATACACATGTGGCTTGCCTGAATAATACTTGTACAAAATTAAGCCAGTCAGCATTCCACAATGGATGGGGCAGAGACTTACAAGCTGCAACTCCTAACTGAGGAGCTATTGACAGTTGATGGTTACAAAGAGGGAAAGTCAAAAATGTTTAAGGATACAGCTTTTGATAGGCTGCTATAGTAAATGGTCATATATATATGACCATTTATATATATGTGATATATATATATATATATATATATATATATATATATATATATATATCACAAACTAGGATTAGTGAGTTACCAAACAAAGGTTGGGGGAAGCTGTAGAGATGGCTTTGTGGTTAAGTGCATTTATTGATTTTACAGAGGACCTGTGTTCAGTTCTCAGGACTCACAGGGTGGTTCATAAATATTATTACTTCAGGTGAAGAGATGTGGAATAATAATTTTGGTTTCTACCGAAAAAAAAAACCCCCCAAAAAACAAAACAAAACAGTTTTTTGTTTTGTTTTATTTTATTTTAATCCCAGATGTAGGAATGTGGCACAGCTTTACTTCAGATTGTTGACAACAGCTAACTATTATTTGTCTCATGCTCTGGAAGGGGCATGATTATGCCAGCTGAAGATAGTTTACATTTGGAATTCTGGGGACTCTTACAGAACTATAAAAATGTCCGTCCCTGGAGAGAAGCACAGGCTGTTGCGTCCCTGCTACTGCTGGTTCCCAATGCTGTGTTCTGTTAAGAAGTCATGGGTAAAGAGAAGAGAAGAAAAAGTTAGAGTATCCTGATGACAAAGATTGGATTTGCCCCAAGGAACACTATGCCCTTAGGAGCGATGTCTAATGAAATTGATGCCCCTTTCCCCGCTAATGTTTTCCCTCTTACCTAGTGTTGGGGAATTGAAAGAGATTGGGGTAGAGAACAGTGGTAGATAAAAGAACTCAATAAAGTAGCCTAGAACACAATTACAGACCTGAAATTGGAGATAAAGTTGCAAGGAGCTGCGGTTTGAGAAATAGTTGAGGAAGAGAAGAGAGGGAATATGATTTAAATATGTTGTTGCATGCGTGTCTGAAACTCTCAAAGAGAATTAATAAAAACTATATATTTTAAAGTATCATGTAAAGTAGGTCAACCATGCTATAGTCAATGCTGTAATATTCCTCCACATTCACAGAGGTATTAGCAGCATAAATAAAACTCAGCAGGTTACTAAAAGATAAGAAATTATTTGGGGATCCATGATAGGTTGTGGATCTAAAAGAATTTACTGGGAAGATTGATGTAGATATGATCAAGGCATGTCTAAACGTGTTGTTACAAATATTTAAGCTGTGAATTGAGAAACGTGTATTGAAAAGTGTCGTAGACAAAAAGGAAGCCTATGCCTGGATGAGGTGTCTCACTGAAGATCCAGCGTTAACTATAGGGAACTGGGTATCAGTTAGAAAACTAAGACACCTTAACACTTATCTTCCCTTCCAGACTCTTGTATTATTCCTGTTCCCTCCCCAACTAAGTCCTATGTAAACCTCAACCACAGGGATTTGCTCTGATTTTTCTAGCATTTGCTTGTAATAGGCAATAAATAAAAATCTGAAGAACTGTCAGACAAGGAGAAAGATTTGCCATAAAATTTTCTTCAGAATAGTTGTCTCTAAAAATTAGTTTTTGTCATTTGTTTTATAAATTGTTTCTTTACACTCCCAATAACCCTGTATGGCTGACCGTAAAAGCATGCAAACTCTGGCTTCTTGTGTTTCTGAACAGGACATGCCTAAGTTACCCAAGACTAATGGAAACAGGTATTTAGAGTGTCTCACTCACATGGGAATTTGTCCTCTCCCTTATTAGAAGGAGGACTAGTTGGGAATGTGTCCTTCCTCTTCACTAGAATGAGGAGAACAAACTACTAGATTGTCCTTACCTGTATCTTAAAAGTGACTTCTCGGGCTAACACTAGAGATCCTATATACCCTCTGCTGCATCTAAGTGCCAGTATATGCCATTTGTGCCTTTTGGTGACTTAATGTAATGGATAGTTAATTTTGTGAAATGTATTTAATGAATATTTATTTGCTGAGAGTATAGAATGTGAGAAACCCTTATGCTGGGTATTGAGTATATAGTTGTCATCAAAAACAGATAAAAAGGTTTACCTTTGTGAGGCTTACCACTTAATGAAGAGATAAAGACAACACAAAAACAAGGAGCATAGGTGCTAACTGATGGTTCATAAGGAGACAGAATAAGCACATGAGCTAGGAAGGCTGCTTCCCATTGCTAAGATAAATCATATCTCAGAATCAAGTAACAGAATAAAATATTTTGTCTTTTGATGCCAAAATGAGTGGCAATGTTTTGCTAAAGGAGCAAAAGTGTAGGTATACAAATTCCTTCTATTTAAGTCATTGTTTGACTCTTAAAGATACTCAGGGTTTTCTTTGAAAGGGGACTCTATGAAGATCTGAAAGAAAATGAGTTCAAGCTTTGTGGAGTGGATGTCTTCCTCAGGGATTTGACTTGAAGGAATTCCTTAGGAGTACGAGATTTAGAAGCAAAATTAAGAGCCTTCTTATTTCCAGAAAAGGAAACATAACAAAGTCAGATTCAAAAGACAGCAGAAGTATAAATTATATTTATAGGTTAGAAGAAGCTAAGAGAAAATAGAATATATTAAAATAACTGAACAGGTTCTTACACCAATTCATTACAAAATCTAATTACATCAGGAAGGCATGATAGTTTGAATACTTCCAAATCCAGAAGGCATTGAGAGGGAATGTTTGACCAAACATTAACCCATTCAATACATGGATCAGGACTGAAATAAGATAGAGTCAGGACTGAATTTTGACCATGTACTTGGATGACAATAAATATTTCTCATAAATGGAAGGTGTTTTCACTGAAAATAACAGAAAGATAAATTGTACAAATCTTGCCTCATCCTCTCATGGGGAGAATTTACCCTTTTTGACCTTGTAAATTCCAGTTGAACACTTTTGACTAAAGAACTGGTTGAGAATATATCATTGGCTTTTCATTTTCATTTCATTCTAGAGGTGGGGGGACCCTCTAGAATGTACCAGAGACCTGGGAGGTGAGAGGCTTTCAGGAGTTAAAGACTGGGACCTTAGATAAATGCCCAACAGAGGGGAAAGGGAACTTGTAGAGTGTGCCTCCAGTAGAAAGACAGGGCATCAAGTGGAGGGATGGAGCTGCATTTACACAGTCAAAAACACAGACCCAGTGTCATCCCTGTCTAAAAGAATTGCAGAGACAAAAATGGAGAAGAGACTAAGGGAAAAGAGGTCCTGAGACAGGCCCAAATTGGGATCCAGCTCACAGGGAGGCTCCAAGGCTTGACATTAATACTGATGCTATGGTGTGCTTACAGACAGGAGCCTAGCATGGCTATCTTCTGAGAGGCCCAACAAAAAGCAAACTGAGACAGATGCAGATACTTACACCCAACCATAGGACTGAAGTCAGGGACCCATGTGGTTGAATTAGAGAAAGGCTGGAAGAAGCTGAAGAAGAAAGCAATTCCATAGGAAGACCAGCAGTCTCAACTAACCCAGACCCCTGAGATCTCTCAGACACTCCGTTATCAACCAGGAAACACACTAGCTGGTGTGAGGCCCTGACATATATACAGCAGAGGACTGCCTGGGGTCTGGCCACGATGAGAGAAGATGTGCCTGACCCTTGAGAGACTTGAGGCCTCAGGGAGTGAGGAGGCCTGGTGGGGTGTGGGGGAGATCTTTTGGAAACAGAGCAGGGAGGAGGAATGGGATGCAGAACTGTAGGAAGGAAGGCCTGAAGGCATAATGACTGGACAGTAAAAATAACTAAATAAAAAGTACACTCATCTGAAAAGACACTAAGGAAAGAAAAAATAAAAGCAAAATGATGAGAAATCTTTTCTCTGTCCCAACATTAGGATGTCCAGAAGGAAACTTTCAAGAAGACCCTTATGAGGGCAAGCAGATGTGAGCCAGTCGCACTTTTATTTTTACTGCTTATTTTACTATTGATATGACTTTAGGTAATCTGTGTAAATTGATGGGGAAAATAGACATTTTTTCTCACTTCTTAGAAGTTATGAGAGATTACCACATTTAGGAATCTTTGGGTTGCTGGGATACCTGGCAGAAATAATTATTGGGGGCTTCCTTGGTTGATATACATCTTGGTTCTAGTCCCTCAGTGGCTCGTGGCTTCCCACACACATGTAAAGCTGTGACGGTAGTTAGCAGATGACACTGTAAAAACATGCCTCTAATCTCAGATTCAAATACATTCAAGAAAACATCAGAGACATCGGGATGGCTCTATAATGAAAGGCCTCCAAGAAAATCAGGATCAGTGCATGTGACTAGCAGGCTACAGGCTAAAGATGGTGCACCTTTTGCTACAAGGGGAGATTGCTGAAGTAGTGACTGCAAAAATGAAGAGAGGCTGTGGCTTTCTCACTGTGGCGAAATGATAGTAATTAGGTAGAACCTAAAAGAAAGAAAATCTTCCATCAGAATAATGTTTCTCTGAAATGATCAGGAAATAAGATAACATTGAGAGATGTTGGTGTTATTTGTACCCACAAGGTACAAGTCCTGGCTGTGTGAAAGAATGTACAAAGTTTGTTTTCCCACTCCTTTCTCCTAATTTTTCTCAGCTGGCAGGATCACTCTTTTAAGTTGTCAGTTCTACAGAATGGAATTTGCTGTCTGGGAAGTAAAAGGAAAAAAACAAATGAATCTTTAACATGTTAGTTATTGGTTAGAGGATTCTATTCTGTCTTCCCTTTGAACATTTTTCTCTCTCACCCAATTTTCATCACTTTTTCTTTCATGAACATTTTCTTCATTCTCTATTTTGACCCATATCCAAGGTAAGCAGATGATTTCTCAGAAATATTAACACAATTTGGGGACTTGAATGTGGTTATCCCAAGTGTTCCCCAGGAATCTCCAGCTAAAGGTCCTTGAGGAATGTGTTCTCCTTGGTAATTCTCATTGCATAGAATAGCTCTTGGGTTGAATTCTGTATTACAGTTATGTGAAGACTTGACCTGAACACATGCACATGAGAAATTCATAATGTTTCCTATTAAGGCATTTTGAAGATGGCACAGGAAGACGGACTATTGTTTTGTTCACTTGCTGCCCCTAAATGCAAAGGGATTACAGCAACATCCCAATCCAGTACAAGAGAAGAAGTCATTACAAAACAAACAAAACAAAACAAACAAACAAACAAACAAAACCCTTAAGTTTCTTGACTTAAAAGTTGATCAAACAGAGCAGCAGAATTTCCTGGAGAAGTATTTGAAAACTGTGCTGATATCAGAAAATGTGTCCTTGTGGTTTTCCCCCAGAACCATGGTTAAATCTCAAGCAGCATTGCCTTTAAGGTAGTTTAGAATGACAGAGATCTATCTTGGGTGACACAGATGGTATTTACTGGGTTGGGAATCCCTTATCGTCTGCTAAGATGTTTTGCCTCTGTAATTTGTATTTTCCTTAACTGAGATCAGCACACTGCACCCCTCCACTTGTCAAGAACGTATCACTTCTACAAAGTGCTTTTTATTAGCCCAATTTATATCTCTTAGGTTGTTATGGAAAGGCTACTACAAGCAAATTCCAAATCTTCCTTAAACTTTGTTTGTTTTCTTACTTATTTTTGTTTTCTTTTTTGCTCTTCTATTCTCTTTCCCTTTCCACTGCACATTTTCTCTCTCCCTTTCTCTTCTAATCCGGTCTCATTCTATATCTAGGATTGATCATTAGTGTGTTAATCTAAAAATGAATATTCTAATGAAGACCTGCAGCCTTGAAGAGAATAAATATCATTTAAGTTTTTAGTTTCAATAGAACATAATATCTCTGTTTTCTTCATGACTAAAAAATGTAGTTTTTCTGCAGAAATTGCCAAAGCAGCTAAGTTTTAAAAAATTTTTTGGTAAATATCCAGCTTTCATTTATGCCCTGTGAAATTACCCACTAGACTGCCTAAAAGGAAAAAAAAAAAAAACCAAAAATTACCATATATATTTAGAAGTTACCAGGAGCAGGAAAAAAGGCAGAAAGGGAGAATGGAAAAGTATATTCTCCCCTTTAAGAGATCTGAGGGAAGTTGCTACAATGTAAGCATCTGTCCCTACAACATGTAAGAGCATTGGCACCTCTGGGGGCCCTGATGGACAGTGCGTTTATATTAGATACAGTTTTCATAGAAAGGAAAGCTGTGAGTGCCAGCAGTAGTAGACAGATGCTTGCTAGGAGTAGTCACAGATCACGTGAGTGCTGACACTATTAATTTGTCTGCTGAAGAACAGGCTTACTGTGAACAAGCAAGCTGCTCTAGGGTGTGTTGAAAAAAACTGAATTCAAAGTGCTTAGATGAAAAGGTGAAACTCCAGCCATGAAGACATTTGGGCTTCCCAAAAGCTGGGTTAGAGGGTAAGTTTGAACATGTGCTAAATGGGAAGGCTTACAAAGATTCAAGAAAGAGGAATGTTAAGCGCATAGCACACTGATATGGAAAGTAGACCCTTGTACTCTTAAGCAAATGTTATTCTAGAGCTCACCATTATTGAGAAATACAGGAAAATACAGACTTCTTTACTGTTCTATCCTCATCTCCATTTCCAAAGATCTTTAATATTTTACAAAGTATTATAATTACTCCATGATGCTCATTCTATATTCCAAAGGAAAATCCTTTACAGTGTTTCCATATGTAGTTGTTTATGGATGTGTAACAGGGAGAATGGTTGTCAATTGTTAGGTGCGTGAAAGGTCCTTATTTCAGGCTAAACTATCAGACTAGAGTTAATTGGGTTTAGAGTGAATTCTTGGTCTATTGACACTGCCTGAAAATTGATTTGGTTCAATCCCAAAATTCCAAGACTGGGGAATCTCTAAAAGAAAACTCTAGATTGTATGCCATAAATTGCTCTTTGATAGACTTACATGGAAAGCAAACATACAGTTTCTTGGATGATGTTCAGATAGATGTGGCTGTTTTGATTACTGAATCTGGAATGTGACAAGTTCTAAATGCCCCCCTATTTTGAGCCAAGGGATCATGTAGTTTCACTACTTCAAGACAAGTGAATCTAACATTTCTAGATATTATTCATACAAAAATATGCAGAAAAATGTATCTGGAAATCTGTTGGCACTGTCCAGATAAAAACTTGTTCCTCCCCAAAGTAAACCATTGGTGTCGATGAAGGCAATACAGTTCTTATTTGTATCTATATGAGGTTAGGCTAAAACACATTTTCTCACATATAGGGTAAAATTAGATCTTGTAATATAAGTAGCAAATTGCCTCCTTTGCCTCCTCCTGTCCCTTTATTTATGTCTCTCTATAGCACTCACAAACCACACAGGCAAATCTACTGATGAACTCACTTGTTTATATAACATCATGTTCCAAGTGGCTTTAAACAACATTTTTCAAAAGTATTTGTAAAAGGAAATGAACAAATCAGAAATCCCAGTGAAAAGAAGTCACAGTTTGTGTCTCTCTCAACTTTTATTCTCATTATTTTATATAAACCACAAGAGTTCATTTAGACTGGTTATCACAAAATAGCATCAAGTAGACAACCAAGATTTATAAACAACCAAAATTTATTTTTCACATTGCCGAGAAGATGAAAAAAAACAAGACTCATGTTCTGGCAGACTCAAGGGTCTATGGTTGGAACTGGATTTCCCCTAACAGGCCCATGTGAATGCTTACTACAAGTGTGTGGTGCTATTTTGAAGACTGTGCAGCTTTTAGGTGAAGCCTGGCTGTGGAAGTATTTCTGTAGAAGTATGACTTCAAAGGATGTATATCTTCCTCTGGTTCCAGCCTATTTCCCACTGCATATTCTTGATGCCAAGGATAGAGCTGTTGCTACCACAGATCTGTTTCTAAAACTATGACATACTGAAATCTCTGAATCTATGGCACCATAGACTTCTTCCATTTAGGTGGTTCAGTTAATTATTGCTACTACAGGGACAGTCCCAGGTCATTCATCTATAAGACACCATATACCTAAGACTCAGGAGACATTATAGAATATGGGATTGGGAAGATTTTTAAAGCCAGAAGAAAGATTGTCTGGCATGTGGTAGGGCCTTCTATTTATTGCAAGGAAGCCGTACCGATGACATTTCAAGAATACGGCCATCTAAACAAAGAGCTGAACAATGGCATTACCATTTAATGTGCCAACATGGATAAAGAAAATCTCACATAGTCTTACCCTTAGATGAAAAGCTGCAGGGAATTAATTGTTACTGACAGGGGAAGAATCAGTCTTCTCCAGGGATAAGGCACCTGATAGGTTATCCAATCCTAGGTAGCCAACTGTGGTGGTCTAAATAGGAATGGCCCCCATCAATACATGTGTTTGAATACGTGGTCCATAAGGAGTGACACTATTAGGAAGTGTGGCCTTTTTAGAGCATGTGTGGCTTTGTTGGAAGAACTGTGTCACTAGGTGATAGGCTTTGTGGTCTCAGAAGCTCAAGCCAGTTCTCCACATGCTCTCTGTGAAGCCAGATATTGAACTTTCTGTCAGCTCTATATCTGCCTTTATGCCACCATGCTTCCTATCATGATGGTAATGGACTGTAAGCCAGCCCCAATTAAATGTTTTCCTTTATAAGAGTTACCTTAGTCATGGTGTCTCTTCACAGCAGTGAAACACTAACTAAGACAACAGACATAAACTCTAAACAAATATACATATTAGCAACCCCAGAACAAATTAAAAATATTTATTTATATAAACATTTCATTTATTATTTGAGAATTCCATTCATGAGTATTACATTTACATTTCCATCAAAGAAGTCATGAATGTGATAATGAGTTGGGCGGTAATTAGGAGGAGTCGAAGGGTAGAGAAAAGGGTAGAAATGATGTATAAATTCAGTCTCTTAGTCAGGGTTTGTATGCCTGCACAAACATCATGACCAATAAGCAAGTTTGGGAAGAAAGGATTTATTCAGCATACATTTCCACATTGCTGTTCATCACCAAAAGAAGTCAGGACTGGAACTCAAGCAGGTCAGGAAGCAGGAACTAATATGGAGGCCATGGAGGGATGTTACTTACTGGCTTGCTCCCATGGCTTGCTCAGCTTGCATTTTTATAGAACCCAAGACTACCAGCCCAGGGATGGCACCTCCCACAATGGGGCCTCCCACTCTTGATCACTAATTGAGAAAATGCCTTACATCTGGATCTCATGGATGCATTTCCTCAAAGGAGGCTCCTTTCTCTGTGATAACTTCAGCTTGTGTCAAGTTGACACATGAAACCAGCCAGTGCATGAAGTATTTGTGTATGAAATTCCCCAAAATAATTTTAATTATGCACAATAGAAAAAGATTAACTAATACACAGGTTCAATGAGGACCTGTTCTTATGATGAAATATGACATTTCCCTATGAGGTCACCTCACTTTGGAGAGGTTGGGGGGGTCTCTCTCAGGACTGTACCATAAAAGCATAGATTTCTCATGAATACTTTGACTTCATGATATGATCATCTTCTAAAGACCCAACTTCTGAACCTTATCACAAAGTGGATTAAATTTCAACTTACGGGTTTCAAAGTGAGACATATTTAAACCATAGCAAATGGAATCAACGATAAGTAGCCTTCATTCTGAAGTTTGTAATTAATTGATTATTTTCTTTCCATCCTAACCACAGCTTTCTCTCTTTCCACTCCTCCCAGTCCCTCCCTGTCACTTACCCCCATCCAACCCTCCTCTCCTTCTCCTCAGATAAGAGGAGGCCACCCATGGATATCAACCAGTTTTGGCATATCAAGTTATGGTAAGATTAGGCCTATTTTCTTCTATTGAGGCTAAAGGAGGCAGTCCAATCAAGGAAAAGGGATCCAAAGGCAGGCAATGTAGTCAGAGACAAACCCTGCTCCCAATTTAGGACTTCCAAATAAAGACCCAGCACAACTCTTACATATGTGCAAAAGACCTAGGTCCATTCCGCTCAATTCTTTAGTTGGCAGTGAAGTCTCTATGAAACACTATGGTCCCAAGTTTGTTGATTCTATAGGTTTTCTTGTGGTGTCCTTGACCCCTGGCTTCTTCAATCCACCCTCCCCTCTTCCACAGGATTTCCCAAGCTCCATTTTTGTTTGGCTGTGGGTCCTTGCATCAGTTTCCATCAGTTGCTGGGTGAAGCCTCTCTGATGACATTTGTACTAGGGTCCTGTCTGCAAGTATATAAGAATATCATTAATAGTATCATGGGTGGGCTCCCTCTCATGGAAAGGGTTTCAAGCTGGGCCAGTCATTGTTTGGCCCTTCCCTCAATTTCTGCTCCATCTTTTACCTCTGTACACCTTATAGGCAGAACAAATTGTGTGTCTAAGTTTTTGTGGCTGGGTTGGTGTACCAGTCCCTGAATTAAAAGTCTTGCTTGTGTACAGGAGATGGCAGTTCAGGCTCAATATCCCCTATCACTAGGAGTCTTAGTTAGGGTCACCTTCATAGATTCCTGGAAGTTTCCATTGTCCTAGGTTTCTAGCTCATCCCAGAGATACCCTCCCCAATGCAGTTGTCTCTCCCAGTACTCTCTCCTCTGCCTTCCACCCACCTCATTCCTCTTGTTTTCACCCTGGTCCCTTCACACACAGCCTCTTTTTTCCATCCACCACTGATGTTGAATCTCCTGTTCTCAGTGAGGTTCAATTGCGCTCCAGCCCTCCTTGTTACTTAGTTTCTTTGTGTTTGTGGTTTGCAGCATAATATTCTTGAACATTGTGAATAATATTCACTTATCAGTAACTACATACCATGTTTGTCTCTCTGGGTCTGAGTTACCTCACCTAGGATGGTCTTTTCCAGTTTCATCGATTTGCCAGCAAGTTTTGTGTCATTGTTTTTAATGGCTGAGTACTATTCCATAGTCTCAATATAAACATGACAGGTTGATCAATGGATTCAAAATAAATCTACTTGATTTTTGACAAAGAAGCCAAAATTATACACTGGAAAAAGAAAGCATTTGGATACAGTAAAACTCGTAGAAGAGAACGTGAGGAATAGCCTTGAATGCATTGGCACTGGAGACAACTTCCTGAACAATACATCAACAGCTCAGACACTTTTATCCAAAAATTAATAAATGGGACCTCATGAAATGGAAAAGCTTCTGTAAGGCAAAGGATGTAGTCAATAGGACAAAAATGGCAGCCTACAGAATGGGCAAAGATTTTTTCCAACCCTACATCTGACAAAGAGCTAATATTATACATATATAAATATACATATATACATATATATATTCAAGAAGCTAGACATCAACAAACCATATAACCCAATTAAAAACAGTGTACAGATCTAAACAGAGATTTCTCAACAGAGGAATCTCTAATGGCCAATTAAAGAAATGTTCAATATTCCTAGTTATCAGGAAAATGCAAACCAAAGCAATGCTGAGATTCCATCTTACATCTATCAGAATGTCTAAGATCAAAAATACAAGTGACAGCTTATGCTAGTGAGTATGTGAGACATGGGGGACACTCCTTCTTTGCTGGTGGAAATATAAACTTCTGCAACCACTTTGGAAATCAATTTGGTAGTTTCTCAGAAATTTGGGAATAGCTCTACTTCATGACCCAGCTATACAACTCCTAGTATATACCCCAAAGATGCTCCATCATACCACAAGGACACGTGCTCAACTATGTTCATAGCAGCTTTATTCGTGATAGCCAGAAACTAGAAATAACCTGGATGTCCCTCAACCAAACAATGGACAAAGGAAATTTGGTACATATACTGAACTTTTTTAACTTAACAGACTGTCTTAGAGATCTACCCATGTTCTAGTATTAATAAAAAATTTTTCTTTTTAATTATATGTATTTTTATTTACATATATTTGCTATATGCAGGTATTGAATATACATTTTATATTTGAATTTTAGCATAACACTACATGTAGTAAATAATATTTATTAGCTGATAATTCTATATGCTCTATGATGTAACCTTCTACTCTTGATTCTTTTCTCTTCTCTTACTCATTTTAATGTATAATTTTCAATTTTCTTCTGGAGGCTTTTGTATGTTCTTTATCTGAGGAGATAGTTATGATTTTTAAATCATGCTAAAAAGACTATCATTACTGCTTTTGTCACGATCCATTTTATCTCCTTTCTTATTAAAAGATTTTTGAGGATTTCATACACAAGTGCTGCATTTATATCACGTCTATTCTTCTCTCTCCCTCTTTCGGCTCCTCTCATTTTCCCCAAAGTTCCTCTATAATTCATGACTTTTTCTTGTTTTATCTTTATTTATAATTGAGACACACACACACACACACACACACACACACACGCACTCACGCTATTGAATCCATTCAATGTTGTTGTGTGTAAATGGGTTTAGATGACTTGGGGTTGTGTTTTACCAAGAGATCTTCCCTGAGGAAAGCTGATCCTCCTCTCTCAGAAGCCACTGACTGCTTGTAGTTCCTCATCTAAGGGTGGGGACTTTTGAAATGTTTCTTATTTACACTGGCATGCCAATTTATGACAAATCACCAACACCCAGGAGCACCTCATCACCTGTCTGGTCATTTAATACAAAGCACACTACTGTATACATTCTATTTTATCAAACCTGACCTAGCCCATTTTTAGGTTGACATAAACAGCCTTGTGGCAGTGTCTTTGGCCTTACACATGTTGAATATTTATCGTGAATATGTTACTAGAGTGGAGACTAAGATCATAAAAGGCCTGAACTCAGTTTTGTTTTATATTTGAAGAGATTTTTAAAGTGTCTATTGAAATTTACACAGCCATTAGTGATACAGGACTTCCAATGGCCTGGTAAGTCTTACCAAACTTTTATTTTTATTTATTTACTCTTTTTTTTTTTTTTTTTTACATCAACAGTGTTTGCTCAGGACTGGAGAGATGATGCAGCAGTTAAGAGCACTTATTGCTCTTCCAGAGGACCCTAATCAGTTCCAAGTACCCACATGACAGCTCATAATTATCTGCAACTCTAGTCCCAGGATATCTGATATACTCTTCTGGTCTCTCTGAACACAGCACACACTTTTTACAAGAAAAATGCAGCAGGCAAAATACCCATACACATTTAAAAAATATATGCTATAGTTAATTGCTTCTTTAAATGCTTAGAGACAGGGTTTTGGTGTGTATCACAGGCCAGCCTTTAACTTGCTTATGGGTATATACCAGACTTTCCCCTCTCTCTCATTCTCTTTCTCTCTCTCTCTCTCTCTCTCTCTCTCTCTCTCTCTCTCTCATATCTCTCTCCCTCACTCCCTCCCTCTCCCCTTCTCTCTCTCATTCTATTTCTCCCTCCCTCCTTCCCTCCATCCTTCCTCTCCCCCTCCCTATTTCTGTGTTAGTAGAAATGACATTAGGAGCTCTCATCACAAAGTCCTCACTTTATCTATTCCTAGGTGTCTGAAATGTTTTCTTTTGGAGGCAACCTAGCTGGTAATATAGGTCCTCCACTCATTTCAGATCAGGAAGCTTCCTTCAGAAAAGAGAAAAACATGCAGGTGTTTTCTTCTGAAAGACAAGGTATTTGAGGCTAGTGCTACACAACTGTTGTACCAGCATTTGGGATATTGAGATGGAAGAATGAATTTGATGCCAGCTTAAGATGCATAAAGAGAACAAGGCCAGCTTAACTATACAGAAAAGGAAAAGATACAAGGTCTTTGGGTGTTTCTGAGGGAAAGAAAACTGTGTGTTCACATCTGTTTCCTCCTATTGCAGCTTTATTATTCCATTCCAAAAACTGGTTATTCTGTTCTGCTTTTAAGAATTTGGAACAATGAAATGTGATTACCACACTTACAGAAGATCCCAACTCCTCAATTAATCCTCTACAACTGCTTTCTTTCCCCTACTCATTTGTAGGCCTTGGAAGAAAAGGCTTGGTCTTCTTACATTCTGAAATTTATCTCTAGATTTTTAATGCAAACGATTTAGAAAAGGAGTTATCCTGTAATAAAAGAAATCCTGATGGGGCTAAGGATAGGGTTTACTTAGTCAAGTACCTGTTATAAAAGTTTAAAGACCCAGGATCAGAGTCTCAGTGTCCAAACAAAAAATGCTGGAAGTGATAGCACTCACCTGTAATGCAAGTACTAAGGGTAGAGAGAGACAGGAGGCTCCCCAGAGCTCATTGGCCAGTCAGCCTGAGAACCTCCATCAAATAATAATGTAGACAGTGAAGAAGATACCAGATGTTAACCTCTGTTCTCTACATTCTCACACACACACACACACACACACACGCACACGCACACGCACACACACATACACTTGGACATGCACTCACACACAGAGGCACACATAGTGCTCTTTAGGATTGATAACAGTTACTCAGTAATGGTAGCACTCTTCCTATGATATTTTGTTGATTCAAAAATTCAGAATGTGGTAACACAGAAACCACTACAACCCATTTATACTTCAGTAAGAAAAAGACCGGCTCTTCATTTTTTTTCCATGAAAAGAGTAAATTATTTTTTTAAAAGTAAAAGGTCTATAGGTTTTTGGAGTGTGGTATTATAACTCTTAATAATACCAGAATGTATTCCTTTATCATTCTTTTGAATCTAGGATATCTTGGCAACTTGATTTGGCTAACTGACTATAAAGAAAAGATAATGTCCTCGCTCCAAACTTTGCTTTCAGGAATCCCTTTGTTGTTTTGGATCTCTGTCAATATTATGTACTACCTCAGGGAATCTGGAGAACAGAGAACAAATAGAGGTAGAACACTACTAAAAGCTACAGTAGTCTTAAACAACAGATGACATCACAGCTAGGTCAGCAGAGCAATGCTCAACCACAGCTGACCACAAACAGAGGAGTCTGCACATACAGGAGCAGGTGATGCCTGAGATGACTCTGACTCCTGAGCAACACTGGAAGTAAGTTATTGAAGGCACCATTCAGAGAGTTTGTATTGCTCTATAGCTTATTAGTACAGACTGGAGAGGCTGCATGTCGCTATGGGAAGAATAAACTACCAAAAATATTACTCGTCTTCTTTTTTTTCTTCAACCTTATTCTCTCCAAGAAAAATTCAACTGTTATAGTAGCAGTTAATAGGTAGAAAAAGATAACAAATATTACTATTTTCTGTGATTTGATATTAACTTGGATTCATATTTGGTTCTGAGTTTTGGAACTTCCAAGTTGCTTTGGTGGGAATTATTTCTGCTTTCTTGTGTTCTGCTCAGGGAAGAGAAGATGATGACAGCATCAGCTTTGCAAGGCCAAGAGTCTAATCTCAGGCGAGGACTCAAGTTGCATTTTCCTAGTTCCATGATAAATCAGTTCTGTGACCTCAGCCAAGTACTTCAGCCTTTCAGAATCTTGTTTCCTGGGTTATAAATTGGCCATAATAATTATCTCTATGTCAGAAAACTGATCTGAGATGAAGTGAGATGAAGGATATGAAGTTCAAGGCTTGATCTGATTAGTGTTGCCCTTCATTTCACTGCCCATGGTTGTATATTCAAGTCAAACTCTGTGTCAACCCTTTGACTTGTATCTCAACTCAAAACCTGATAAACACAGGTCTAATTACACAGCCCCTAACTATTGCTTTGGTCTAATTAACACATTGAGTGCAAACTAGTTCTGTTTCTAGAAAGGCTGCGTGAGCTGCTTTTTGCATTGTCATTCTTGTTTCTCATTCAACTTTTAGTTTGTCAAGGAGTTATGGGTAAGAACACACAATAAATCTGAACTTTTCATTTTGAATTCCCCCAGAAGACAAAAATCTCTATGCATAGATATGGAAGGCAAAGAGCATTAAGAGGACAATTGGTACTGACTAATTTCTGATATTTTCTGGGTGATGGGTAGCATAAGAACAACCAGGACAACAAAGTTCTACACTGGAGAAGAGTAAACAGATAGGGTGGAATCCATTTCAGTTCAATATTGGGCTTTTGGTCAAAATCAAAGTCAGAATAATGCAGTAACCAGAAGGAATAGTCACATCAAATCTGATCATTATTAATGTAACAGAACATTTTGACAGGAAACACTTATTGAAGATGATGTAAAAATTGACATACATACATGTTAACTTACATGAAAACATTGTAATGCACATGCAGTTGCCCTAAGCTATGGGAACCATCACTGATAGCACTAGCATCCTCTGAGAACCATTTTAGAGACAAGAATTGCCACTTGTATTCTTTTGACATCCTTACCACAACAGTGCTTGGTAGAAGACATAGCTTTTCTGTTTTGTAGATGAGAAAACAGATAGAAACAAATGTGAGAGCATGACCATGATCACACAGCTAGCAATAGCTTTGAGACACAGATGGAAGAAATCTGATGCAGTGATCACACACACACACACACACACACACAGAGAGAGAGAGAGAGAGAGAGAGAGAGAGAGAGAGAGAGAAGAGAGCACTGATGTTTCATTTCCATTCCTAATCATCCCACTTTACTTATTTAGTTTGGGGTTAGGGGATAAAAGCATCTAACTTGTGGCTGCCTTGTAACAGACTAAATCAATGGGAAAGATGCCTTAAATACATCACTATGTCCATTCCTTAAAATACCCTTGAGTAATTGATTAGAAGTTTACTTCATAACTGGAAGAACAAAAACTTAAGGGGTTGATTCATTTTCAATAAGGTCACAGAACCAGTGAAGTCTCAACTGAAATTGGAACACAATAGTGACTCAAACCGTCTGTTCTGTGAACTAAGTCCCTTTGCCCACAAACACAGTTGTTTTCAGAGTTGAGTGTTCTGTCATACCTGAATTCACTAAGCTTGTGGAGAATGGCTTTCCCTGACTTCACATTTTCTCAGAAGCCATTTTCACCTTGTGCTTCCACACTTCTCTATAAATTCTCCGTAAGTACTTTTTTCTTGTTGAGTTTCAATTTGATTTGTTGAGATTCTTCCTCTCTTGCTAGAGGGAGATTCAGTGATTTACAAAGAAGTTTTAAGTGCATACTTTTGTTTTTTCAAGTTTCTGGATGGCTCCAAAAATTTACTTCTGAAGATCTGAAGGCCAGAGAGGCAGGGGCCATAAATACTTAAAACGGGAGTATATTGTTTTAGTTAAAATTTATGGAGTGATTCAGGACTCCAATTCAATTTTCATAAATTGACATCAGGAGGTCTAGATGGGAAGCTTGTCTTAAAATTACCCTTCTGTGGAAGACAAGCCTTTTCAAGATGTCCTTGTTTATTTGTTAGCAAGTTTGTGACTTCAGGCTCAACTAAAGCCAGGTCTCAAGCAGCTTTGTCTCTATTTTTATTACCATTTGATCTCCCTGTAAGCACTTTTTGTGGAGCTTCATGTGTCACCACCTCTGATATATGAGTTACTCAGGCCTGGAAAAGAAACTATTTGAGATAAAGCTTTGTTCTCCGTCAGAAAGTTTTCTTCAACTATTCTAATTCTCAAAAAAAAAAAAAAAATGTAGATGAACATCAAACCAAGTTTTCAGATGCAAGTAGTTTCCTTCTGTTTATATGTTACAGTGCTCATCTAGCAGTCACTGGGTTAATTGATTGGTTCATACCGCCATCCCATTGTTCAGGGTTTTGGAGGCTTTATCTCAACTGTAAAGACTTGAGAGTTCAACTAAAGTATCACTGACAATTTTAGAAAAAAAGATATGTGTTTTTTCAAAATATAGCCCCAGTGGCAGCACAGATTTTACATAGGTGTATCCTCTCAAAGACAGGATGTATATTGAAACCTTGCTTTTGGTTCAGTGTCCTGTAGTATAGAGGAAAATTGCATCACAGGGAATTCCAATGGCTCCAAATGATGATGAAACTGAGTTGAAAAACCTGATTAAAACTTCTGTCAGCACATAAGGCCTTAAATGTTTTAAAACCTAGACATCCAGAAGGAAAGGAAGATGCGTGTCAAATAATATCTTTACCCCAGTTTTATTATTTGGGGAGTTTCTGGAGAAGGGGTTGTAACCTGGGATACTGGGAACCCCAGGGAAATGCAGTCCTTATTATTGTTTGCTCATTTCTGTCTCACTCCCTTAGCTCAAGCAGCAACCCCTACCCCACCAGCCCAGACATAAATGTTCTTTAAGTGTCTCATCCATAGGAAAAAGACAAAATAGAGAGCTTGGTGGGTCAATGAAAGATTGCTTCCAAAGTAGAAGTCAAGTGCTACTATAATTCACTTAGAGAGATGTCTAATAGGTCAGTGAATACCATAAGTTACCTCTTAATACCCTATTAAACTTTTCTTCTTTTACTTTAAGTTAATAATTTAAAAATTGTCTCCTTAGGTTTCTATGCCCTCCTTAAAATTGGATAATGCAAATATTTGGTATAATTTTTATGTATTTATTCTGCTAGTATTTTTTATAATGTTCAAAATGAAACATGGTATGCTTTTATGTATCAATCAAATATTAGCTGTGGTTAATGTACCATATTGAACAACACTATTTAAACTCCTATGATGGGAAAACAACTAGAGAGGCATTTGAGACATTTGGAGCTAACCACTAACTTTCACATTAACTATGTGAGTTTGAACACACTGTGGGATTACTTGTCTTCTGTTACTTCAGCTGTGAAACAAGGATGTTGGATACAGGACCCACTCTCTTAGATTGCTATTTACTGAGTAATATTTGGTCCTGTGGAAAACAGTGAAAACAAAAATACTCATATCTTTAAAGCATCACTGTAGATACTCAAATTTGAAGTTTATCTTTTAGAAACATGCAAAGTTAGAGAGTAACTATGTTTCTATGCCATTGTTAGAGTCTGAGGTAGGCTCTGACTGTCACACCACCACAGTGTTGCTGGTAAAATCCTTGTTATTTAAGAACATGAACAATTGAAAGTATCAAAATCACCATGATCCAAGGTGAATATAGCTAAGAAGCTGATAAAAACTTATATTGCTCAGGAGACCACATTCTTTATACCTTCTTTTTTAGAAACTGATTTTATTTTATTTTTTTTTAAAAAAAAGAGTTCCTAAAGTTATTTACTAGTTTAAGAAATCTGCCTCGAATTTTTCAACTGAAACAGGTATATCAATGGATCTGCCATTGCTAGAAATAGAAATTAACCAATGTAAACATCACACACCAAGGTGAGGTCAAGGCATCTTTATTGTCTGCTTTTGTGCCTTTCTACAGACTTTATATTTATTGAGTCAAGGGAGATATTTTGTAATAAATAGAATAGAATAGAATAGAATAGAATAGAACAAAACAGAAAAGACTAGAACAGAACAGAACAGAACAGACCAAAAAAGAACAGAACTAATCAGATAGAACAGAACAGAACAGAACAGAACAAATCAGAACAGAACAGAACAGAGTAGAACAGAACAGAACAGAATAGAGCAGAACAGAGTAGAACAAAACAGAACAGAACAGAGTAGAACAGAACAGAACAGAACAGAACAGAGTAGAACAGAACAGAGTAGAACAGAACAGAACAGAACAGAACAGAGCAGAACAGAGTAGAACTGAACAGAACAGAACAGAGTAGAACAGAACAGAACAGAACAGAGTAGAACAGAACAGAACAGAACAGAACAAATCAGAACAGAACAGAACAGAACAGAGTAGAACAGAACAGATCAGAACAGAACAGAACAAATCAGAAAAGAACAGAACAGAACAGAGTAGAAATTGCTTCCTCCATCATACTCTTCTCCCTTTTGTTTTTAATTGAAAATTTAAGAATTGTCTTCTCTTATCTGTTTGTTTTTTGCAAGTAAGTACTGAGTATATATATCATTACATATATTCCAGTGTTTCTCTTAGTTTTAACAAATAAATCATCTAGGCAAAGCTTTCCTTTTGTGCTGTGCATATACTTATGGGATACCAAGAAATAGAACAAGACCTTCTACCAACATCCAGTGCCAGTTTGCCAAATACTTGATTGACAAGTTTGGAAGTAGAACCTTCACCTCTGCTTGTACCATCAGACGGTTCTAGCTGGCAGATGATTCCAAACAACATACAGCAACACCTGTTACGTAGTATGTTTTCATTAAGCATTTATCAAGTGTAACTGCATTAAACGGTATTGCTTTTAGAAAATGGTTTGTTTTCTTGAGTCTCTGAATCCACCCTGTTTATTTTGACCTCATCCATTTTGTAAAGAAGATCCCAAAGCCAGAACTAGACTGTGCATCTGATAAAACATGTATGCTTGCATTGGACAAGAATCAGTCTTGTTCTCTTCTGAATGTTTCGTAACATTTATTAAGGAGGAGAACATCTTAGTTCCTATGTAGTTAGATGATGCTTTCTCTTACTAGATAACCAGCTTCACAGGCAATCCCGAAACCCACCATCATCAAGGATTTTGGGTTAAGGCTAGATATGTCGTTAAGTCTAGAACAGCACAGAATCAACTCTAGGATTGTTATTGTTATCATCATCATCATCATCATCATCATCATCATCATCATCATCATCTCAACCCACACTTAGAAGGCATATACAGAAAGATTATTAGTTCAGAGATAGCCTGGGCTACAAGAGTAGACACTACCTCACAAAATATATAAATAAATAAGTTACACAAACATCTTGCTCAATAGAAATCAATAGGTAAAGAAAGAGAGAGAGGAAAAGTGGAAAGGGAAGGATGAAGAGAGAGAAATAAAGAGGGTCTTAAATCTGGTCATTGAACTTATTTTACTCATGTTAGCCCAGAGGAATGCTGATTGCCAGACCTCCCTGGTGGTTACATCTCTGCGGAGAGTCTACACTTCTAGTATTGTCTAACATTTCCGGGCAACCAGGCACATCTCTACATAGTTGAGACTCTTGATAAGTTTTATTTCATTAAAATTTGCACTTTGGGTAGCAATTTATACTTTTTTTTTTTTTTTTTTTTTTTTACAAAACTTACAGTTAGGTAAATAAACTGTTTAAAGTTCCTTCATAATACATGAATTCTTTTAGTGTTCTGTAATAAATATGTTCTGTTCCTAGACTAAGTCCCAAACAATCAAACCCATTCACAATTTACTTCATACAGTAAGCCAGTCTTATATTCTCTACCTTCGTTACATTTATACAGTGTCAACAGCTATTACATAATAAAAAATACTCCAAAATGGAATGTCTTAAAAACTAGGAAGCACATGTGGTTCTCTATATGGCCATTCAAGTCTCAGATGAGCTCATTGATATATTTGTGCTCAGCTGGAGATACAACAGAGCACTGTGCTGATCTTGAATAAATTGGCTAGTATATTTGGGGATTAAATGTATAGTGGTTAAGGATGGCAGAAGACTAAAAGAATTAGATTGTGGCAGGTGTTTTATGAGAATCAACAGGACAAGGGGGTTGAACAGATATGGACCATTCCAATGAATGTCCTTGCTCAAAGTAATTGACCTTTGCTGGTAGATTACAGGTGTTTCCTGGCTAACAGAAATCCACCTTTAAGCCAATAACAATCTTTCAGTTTACCTGGTCCAATTCCTTCCTTTTAGGACATTATCATCATCATTGCCACTAAGGGGAAGGGGGGCACTTTGCATCTAACATAGCTCTCACACTAAACCCATGCAGAAATCTCTTATCAGTTTCAAATTTATTTGACAATAACTAAATAAGATTGCCCAATAAGTCCATATACAACTATATATTAATACCCTCCTGTGCCTCTAATTTGGAAAGGAAAGCACCAAAGGTTTATTTTACACATAAGGACATTGATCAAGGCAAATTTGTTTAGTAAAATTGGATATAGGACTCGAAGAATGGCTCATACATTAAGAACAGAGCATTTCTTTCTCATTGTAGAGAATTTGGGTTCACTTCACAGCATTTACATGGCAACTATCAACAATATTAATTTTAAAATATTTTAATATTTAATTTTTTGATACTTTATTTACATTTCAAATGTTTTCTTCCCTTCTCTAACTCCTCTATCAGGGACCCCCACACTCAGTCCAACAGTTTCTGTGAATTGAATCTTGGGTATTCTAAACTTTTGGGCTAATATCCACTTATCAGTGAGTAAATACCCAGTTTGTTCTTTTGTGACTGAGTTACCTCACGCAGAATGATATTTTCAAGTTCCATCCATTTGCCTGTGAATTTTATGAAGTCATTGTTTTTAATAGCTGAGTAGTATTCCATTGTGTAAATGTACCACATTTTCTGTATCCATTCCTCTGTGGAGGGACATCTGGGTTGTTTCCAGCTTCTGGCTATTATAAATATGGCTGCTATGAATATAGTGGAGCATGGATTGGTATAGCTGGGTCCTCAGGTAGTATTATGTCCAATTTTCTGAGGGTCTGCCAAACTGATTTCCAGAGTGGTTGTACCAGCTTGCAATCCCACCATCAGTAGAGGAGTGCCCTCTTCCTCTACATCCTCACCAGCATTTGCAGTCACCTGAGTATTTGATCTTAACCCTCAATCGGATGTAGGCTTGGTAAACATCTTTTCCCAATCTGTTGGTTGCTGTTTTGTCCTATTGACAGTGTCTTTTGCCTTACAGAAGCTTTGCAGTTTTATGAGGTCTCATTTGTCGATTCTTGATCTTAGAGCATAAGTCATCGGTGTTCTGTTCAGGAACTTTTCCCTTGTGCCCATGTGTTTGAGACTTTTCCCTACTTTCTCTTCTATTAGATTCAGTATGTCTGGTCTTATGTGGAGGTCTTTGATCCACTTGAGCTTGAACTTTGTACAGGGAGATAGGAATGGATCAATTTGCATTCTTCTACATTTAGACCACCAGTTGAACCAGTACCATTTGTTGAAAATGCTGTCTTTTTTCCACTGGATGGTTTTAGCTCCTTTGTCAGAGATCAAGTGACTGTAAGTGTGTGGGTTCATTTCTGGGTCTTCAATTCTATTCCACTGATCTACCTGCCTGTCACTATACCAATACCATGCAGTTTTTATCACTACTGCTCTGTAGTACAGCTTGAGGTCAGGGATGTTGATTCCCTCAGAAGTTCTTTTATTGTTGAGAATAGTTTTTACTATCCTGGTTTTTTGTTATTCCATATGAATTTGAGAAATACTCTTTCTAAGTCTATGAAGAATTGAGTTGGAATTTTGATGGGGATTGCATTGAGTCTGTATATTGCTTTCGGCAAGATGGCCATTTTTTACTATATTAATCCTGCCAATCCATGAGCATGGGAGATCTTTCCATCTTCTGAGATCTTCTTCGATTTCTTTCTTCAGAGACTTGAAGTTCTTGTCATACAGATCTTTCACATGTTTGGTTAGAGTCACACCAAGATACTTTATATTGTTTGTGATTATTGTGAAGGGTATCATTTCCCTAATTTCTTTTTCAGACTGTTTATCCTTTGAGTATAGGAAGGCTACTGATTTGTTTGAGTTAGTTTTTATCCGGCCACTTTGCTGAAGTTGTTTATCAGCTGTAGCAAATCTCTGGTGGAGTTTTTCGAGTCACTTAAGTATACCATCATATCATCTGCAAACAGTGATATTTTGATTTCTTCCTTTCCAATTTGTATCCCTTTGACCTCCTTTTGTTGTCTAATTGCTCTAGCTAGAACTTCAAGTACTATATTGAATAGATAGGGAGAAAGAGAACAGCCTTGTCTAGTCCCTGATTTTAGTGGGATTGCTTCAAGTTTCTCTCCATTTAGTTTGATGTTAGCTACTGGCTTGCTGTATATTGCTTTTACTCTGTTTAGGTATGGGCCTTGAATTCCTGATCTTTCCAAGTCTTTTATCATGAAGGGATGCTGAATTTTGTCAAACATTTTTTCAGCATCTAATGAAATGACCAAGTGGTTTTTTTTTCTTTGAGTTTGTTTATGTAGTAGATTACATTAATGGATTTCCAGGTATTGAACCATCCCTGCATCCCTGGAATGAAGCCTACTTGATCATGGTGAATGATCATTTTGATGTGTTCCTGGATTCGGTTTGCAAGAATTTTATTGAGTATTTTTGTTAATTTGGATACTGTCTCTGTTCCCTTCTGATTAGTCTGGCTAAGGTTTTATCTATCTTGTTGATTTTCTCAAAGAACCAGCTCCTGGTTTTGTTTAGGCAATCCAATATCCTCTTTAGACTCCCAAAGGCACTGGCTACTCACATAGCACACAGACAAACATGTAAACAAAGCACTCATGTACAAAATCAAATAAGTCTAAATGTTTTATAATACAAATAAAATTGAATATAAAGTCTTTGGAAGGTCTTAAAAATTCTCAGAAGATTTCATCCAACTTTTCTACAGATTTCAATATTGACTTGCTAAAGTCAAGAGTTAGTGACTCTCAAAGATTCTTTTATCATAGCAACATGTTTGGTGGAGTTGTCACCATTCAGGAGTGTTGGTTCTGTGTACCAAGATTTCCAGATGCAAGATGTCTTATAAATCCACACAAGTGAACTAAAATGTTTTTTAAAATGCTGTTTTGACCTACTCTGTAATATGGTTAATATCACAGAGAAGGGGACTCATACAAAATCATAGTTCATAAGATCTTGATCTCTTTGTGTCTCCATTTTCTTATCTGTAAGATAAGAGGGTCAGACTGGATGAAGCTAAGGTCCCTTCCTGTTCTTCAGTTCTGTGATCCCTTTTCATAACAAGATTAAAACTTAGTAGTCTTAAATAAAAGTAAATATATCCAATTTCCTTTTCCTTCTACCCAAATAAAAATAAAATGTTAATAGATTACAGCATGCTAATTACTTTTAATTTTTCCCTTTTATATTTTAATTAAACATCTACTTTTTAAATGTCCATTTTGTGGATGATACTAAGCCTACATAACTACAAATCCTCTCCCATATGAGATATGATAGGTCTAGCTAAGATCCATAAATCATTTTACTGAGGCTTCCTAGTGTGCATATTGGCTTGTAGCAATAAGGTAAGTCTCAACAACAACGTCTTAACCCTGAAGGACCCACTATGGTAAAGTATGACTCTGTCTTGTAATCAGTGACTTGACGTGCCATTAAATTCTCTTTCGTGCCAGCATATTTTTGTCTAGTGCTGAGTACCCCATCCCTTTCCTGACAATTTCTTTAACAAAAATGTACTCAATTTTCTATTGATTTATGAACATAGTATGAGGTATAATAAAACTAATACCTAATCTTCTACAGATTCAAGTTTTGTAGGAAAGAGGTCAGCTATCTATGATCATAAAGTATGAGAACACCCGGGAAGTTATTCTAGACCCATGAAGAAATGTACATTCATTAGGCTACTGTGAAAATAGGTCTTTTCTTCTTCTTTTTTCCTTTTTATTAATTAATTATTTTATTTATTTACATCCTAAATGTTGCTGCCTCCCAGTCCTCCCTCCCAGAATTCTTCCCCCAATCTCCTCTCCTCTTCACCTCTGAGAGGGTAACCCCCATCTCCCCCAACTCTGAGGCATCAAGTCTCTCCCTGATCAGGTGCATCCTCTCCCACTGAGGCCAGACAAGGCAGTGCTCTGCTACATATGTGCCAGGGGCCTCAGACCAGTCCATGTATGCTCTTTGGTTGGTGGCTTAGACTCTAGGAGCTCTGAGGGTTCCAGGTTATTTGACACTGTTGATCTTCCTATGGGGCTACAATCCTCTTCAGTTCCTTTTCTTCTTAAGTGTACCAGAGTTGCAAAGGAGATAGGAAAAGAGCACCTATGATTTTTAAATTCAGATCTGGAATATTATTAAACCAAATTACACTTGGAGGTGCTCTCTAGAGTTTGGAAGTATGTGATGATCAATGGTAGGGGGTAGAAAGCCAGGATACATATGTACACAAAAGGTTTTCCTCTGGAATATAGCTATTAAACCTTTAATTCTTTTCTCCTCGCATAATGCTCTAAGTCTATCTGTGTGGTGGTAGGGTAGGTGGGGTTGTTGCAGACAGAAAGAGCCTTTGAGGGCCACAGGACTTCATATCTTAAGTCAAGGGGGCATAGAGGAGGTATGAGATAATTATCAATTCAGATAGGAAACTAGCCCCGTAAGAACATGGCTTCTTCTCAGGGGTGAGAGGGGTCCCAACAATAGAGATGTCATTCTTTGTGAAATATGAGATGGAGCTGGTGAACGAAAAAAGGTCATAGAGAGAAAAGCAACCCTAGACCATGCAGAGAGAAGGAATTGCCAGCAGCTCTATAGGTAATTTCTGAAATACTAGGCAGAGCAAAGAAACAGCAGCAACATGGCTTAGAAGCAGGAGCACTAAAGATTTCTGTATGGGCTTATGGTTGAAGACCAGAACACATTATCCCTATGAAGCACAGAAAGAGTCCTTAATCCAGAAGTCAGCAGGCCAAGACCCATATGTAAATGGTGCCTTGGAAACATGGTATCTGTTTGGCTTTAGGTAGGTAATGTTGACATCTGCAAGCCTATCTTGTCATAGACATAATGAAGATAATATTGCTTACCATATAGGTTGGCGATAGTCAAATTTGGCTCACAAAATCCAGATAAATCTCTGATTTTAAGGCTTTTGAACTTAGCTGTCAGAGGGCTGACACTTTAGAAACTGTTTCTCTGTTTGATAACTTTGGTAGTTCTAAAGTAATCTAAACCCCCAAATTCACCACAATAATTTTCTGCCAAGAGTGCAGCCATTCAATGTTTCTGAACTCACTAAAATTCTCATCTTCAGTTTCTACATTATTGCTTCTAATATGTTAAGTGTATTTCTTCAAAATCTTGATATTAGATGAAGGTAAACATAGGGGAGGAGAAAAAAGGAAAAGAAAATACTAAACAAAGTAACACCAAATCTTCTTAAGCAAACTTCACTTTCTCAGGAAGGATTTATGAGTACACTAATGCAAGAAATAATGTTGTTTACTAGTCAGTAAGGAAGCTGTTTACTATAAGGAAGTAACAAAAACCAGAGTGGGAACAGGAAACCAAAGAGAGGAAGCAGTTTACAAGCCCCAGCAAGCACACACAGATGGAAGCTAACGGACACATAGGAAAGAAGGAAGTCCAGTGTGAATCGGGATCCAAATACTGACTTGTATCTTCACCCTGGCACTTACTTCCCTCTCTTCTTTCTGTGTTCTTGTTGGGATCTTTAAAGATAAGATTCCAACACTTTAAAATCTTCTCCACTGGACTCTTGGTTAATGAAACTACCCATGTGCATTTGAATTCTGCAAAGAAGGAAATCAACAGAAACTCTGCGAAACACACAAGGAAGGAAAACTCCAAGGACTTATTAGAGATTTTACAAGCGAAAGCTAGGCCCCCTTTTTACTTTTTCTTTTCCCCTTTGCATGATCACGAGTCGATCCGGAGCAAGGAGCAGAACCCGGGGTTCACACATATATTTATTTAGTTAGCAAGACATTCCTATTTTTATAGCTTAAAGTTCTTAACTTTCTTGTTAGCAAATGTTAACAAGGTTTAAAATGAATAAAGTGAGCTGTGGCATGTTAGAAATTTTGGCTTATCCTGGCTCTTTCTTTTTTTATACCTTTGTTCAATGAAAATGTCCTACTGACAGGCAGAGTGTCTGGGCAAGTTTATAGATAGTGTTCCCACCTCAGGGCCACAGGGTCACAGCTTCATTCCTGATTTTATTTTAAAAACACTCAACAATGGTTAGTTTGTGTGTGCTTTTATGAGCAGGAGCTGTTTTATAAGGTCCAGGATCTTAAAGATACTCTAAGGAATCTTGTGGGTACATGAGGCTATGAATTGGGGTGCTTGATGTAATGTTGGGGAGCTTCAGGAGTCACGAGTAAGAACTGACTATAACAATTCTCAGACACCATGTCTACAGAAGGGCCAAAAGCAGTTTGTTTTCATGGTAGTCATCAAAGGTATTTGAAAGGCATTTCAACCTGTCCCGGCATCAGTTTGCCAGCAGTCATAAAATGAAACAAGGCAGAGGGAAGGGAAAGAAAGGAAAAAGAAAGGAGCAGACCACTTGATTCACACAGACATTTTATAAGTATATTAGTCAGTGCAGGCCTTCCTTCTTGGGTAAAGCATAAATATGGCTTCTGAGAAGTTGTTCCTTCCAAGCATTTCTGAAGCCCCAAGAGAATAGGAGGAAAAAAGTCATCAGCACTTTAGGAGCAAACACAAAGCCACGCCTCCAAGAATGGCCTAACCAGAAGGCTTCCATAGCTTTCTGAAGTATGGTGGCTGAAAAATAGAAATCCCTCAAACCGTGTGTGTGTGTGTGAGTGTGTGTGTGTGTGTGTGTGTGTGTGTGTGTGTGTGTTTTCAATCAACTTTCAGGCAATGGATTATTTTTTTCTGAGTCTTTTCATTATATTTTTCCATAGATGATGAGTTAAATCAAAGCATTTGTCACCCATGAACTTCAGAAGGAAGTGGTAAAGCATAGCAATTATCTATTCTTTTTATATAAATGATGTAGCCATAAGAATCTCTCTTAACCAAGGCTATTATACAATCTAATATATGAATGCCTTCCCTGAAATTGTGCTATGGTTGTCTAGATCTCTCTCTCATGGCAAGAAATCTTTCCCTCCCCCTGAAAGCCCCTATAGTATACAGTGTCCCACTCTGTCATATGAGTAGCAGTCTCGAAGTATCAACAGGATGTTGGTCCCACGGCCATTCATAGATATCACACTCTGTATGATTAAGTTTCTTTCATGAAATAGTGTAGTGTTTACCTAGAACAAATGCACATCATCTCATAATCCTTAGGTAACCTCTATATATAACTTTATGTAACTTTTTACAATATATAACTTTATACAAATTTGAGCAAATACCCTGCATTGTTTAGAAAGTAATGACAAGAAAAATCTGCGTGCATTTGGTAGGGTCATATATTGTTACAGAATTTTAGACTTATTCAGTTTCTTTTATGTACATAAGTGTTTTGTGTGCATGTGTGTTTGTTTACCATGTGAGTACTTGGTGCTCAAAGAAGTCAGAAGAAGGTGTAGGAGTCCCCTACAACTGGAGATACAGATGGATGTGAACTACCACTGTGTGCCTGCTGATACCCTAATCCAGTCCTTCTGAAAGATCATGCTTTCTTAATTCCTAAGTGATCTCTCCAGCCCTGAGACATAATGCACTTTTTTAAAATATCACCTGTTGTACATTGGTTAAATCCTAGTATACATAACGTGTGGAACAAGAAAGCCAACTCTGAATTGATTCTCAGGTGTGTGTTTGTGTGTGTGTGTGTGTGTGTGTATCCACAAAGACAGTAATCTGAGGATCTTTCTTTAATTTGCTCTTCAACTAGTTCACCTAATCCCACTCTTTTATAGCTTAGCACTGTTACAGAGACATTTTTAGTTCTGCAACAGAACACATACAGGTAATCAGTATTTCTGCTTTTAAAACTAAGTTTTCAAATATGCCTATAAAAAGACACTTCACATGTTCATTAAACACTCCCAGGAGCCCAATATTCACAAATCCAATTTCTTGTCATACATAGCATGCTCCTCGTGGAATGTCATCAGCAAAAATGACTCCTTAACTTCAGCTTTGGGCTTGTTTCCAAGTCTCCAACATGACTCTAACTTTATAGGGCTATATGTCAAAGATAGGCATTAATAAGCTTGGGCAAATTCCATTCAGAAAGATCACAGAGACAAATGACTACTACATGTCAGAAAACCAGTAGGATTCACTATTAGATTAATCTACATAGAATCATATGATAAATTCTCAGAGCCTTTGTGAAACTAAAGGGGGTAGTTAATGGTGACTCCTCTTCTTCCTTGCTGAGAGTTTCATAGTTTGCAAAGCATTCTTTTTAACCAATTTGACTCGAACCTCAGAGATGAGCAGCTAGTTAGGAACCTTTGCAATAAGGATATAGGTTACTGCGGTCAAATGAGTTTCTTAAAATTTCATGACTGTAATATAGTAGGCTATTATTTTAAAAAGATAATTCTAATTAAATGGCTAAAAATATTTTGCTGTGCAAAATGATCTCATGATCCAATAGGATCATAAAGTCAGATTAAGCAGGAAGAGGTAGTTTGTTGTGTATCAAAATTACAAAAGGGGTTGTTTGAAACACAAACATTTGTCTCTGCCACCTTTCTGCTGAATTTGAAAACATGGCTTAGTATGGGTGTAGAGAAATCATTTTCAGAGTATTTTCCATCCAATTCTAGTAAGAACCTCTTTGTGGAAAAGCAGTCACCTGGCATTTCTCTTCCGACCTAGAAGCGCTGTCAATGATGAATTTTACTGTCTGCTGTGCTTCTGAAGCAAGAGCTTGAATAAAAGTAATAATGAACAATATCAACTTGTGGGTGATTGATGTGAAAAGGCCGTCACATCATAGTTTGGGAGCAAGAAAAGTTTAGTTCACATGGAAATGAAAAGCTGATACATGAATTTACTGTTCATTAACTCACATTTTACTTTTGAATATCATTGCCATATGGATTCACATGCTCATTTCAGGCATGTGAGTACAAAGTGGATGTTTCGATAAGCATAGCAGTATGAGAGTCCTTTGTTGGTCCTCCCATCAATAAGCAGAGTCTCTAGTTACTCCTTAAATATAAACTGGCTATTATAATCCCTTATTTCATGGCATGAAAATGTGTTGATTTGCCAACTGAGGATATAGTCATTCAAGTGGTTTTACACTTCTATTTCTTTACTTAGACCCTGAGTAATTGCCACATGGGCAAGCCTGGGCTAGATAGATGAACAATGACATACCTCAAAAAGAGACAAGGAAGGTCATTTGGCCTAATGCTACCCATGAATAAGAAACAACCAGAGTCATGATGCTAAGATTCCGAAGATCAGAATATTTAGAGATTCTATAGCAAAGAGATTGAGATAAAGAAAATAGTGGACACTCGCAGAAATTTTTTTTGCACAATAGACTATATTATATTGGGCTGTTATGCAAATTAAACAAATAAATATATTTCAAACCTTTAAAGCTAAAGATATAAGCTATCACTAACATTTAAGTGAATTCCATAATATTTGGAAGGCTTCAGTAATCTTATCTCACCCATTACTTTTATGAAACAATATGGATAGGATAGTATTTACAAATCAACAGGCCCTTCCAACATCACTTACAAAGACTCAAAAACATTCAAATTCAATTAAACTACATAATAAAGGTCAACAGATCCCTTGTCTTCCTTCTTTCTTGAACATTTTATTTGGCAAAGCCACTTCTCAGAACCATGCCAAAAACTAAGTACATGTTGTCTCTTCTTCTCAGACCGTGACTGGAAATTTCAATGGTAAAGATGACTCATGCCATACAGAACTGGAAGGATTCTTTTATTGTTTCTCAATCCATTGTCTCACAGTTGAATGACACAGAATGTAAAACCCACCAGAAATATCAGCAGTGGGCAATGTGCAAGGGCATTTCCAAGTCTTCAGGAAGGGTTTAATCAATGCTTCTCACATCTGGAGTTGTTTCTATCTCTTAGGACTCATAAAATTTCTATCTTGAGGACACAAGGTAAGGTCTTCTTATTCTTTGAGAACAACAGCCTGCTTACTTCCTCTATGGCTATAAGTGATTTTATTGGATTTCAGTATCTAAAGGAAACAGGTTCTGGTTATAGAGTGCTTTCAGGGAGTCAATCAATGTTTCTATACAGAACCCTAATCCTGAGATGTGGTTTTAGAAGATAGTCTTGGACTATTTTGTATGCAAATCAATTTAATGATTAAAGACAGTTTCCTGGCTTTCACTTTATTTTTGGGACAGTAAGTATTTATATAGTTTAAAATGCTTGCAAGACTTACACAGCATCATCTATAACTAAGAATCAGCAGAGTGTATATTATATTGCTCCAGGGGAATAGCAATTCAGACATTGAGATAAAACTCTTGCCAATCCTAATGGGATCTGATAGTTACAAGTCCAAGAAGGCATGATAGTCTCAGTACAGATTTGAATAAAGACAACTCAATAGAGAGAAAAAAGAATGAACTGGGTGTGGTGGCACAAAGCTGTAAATCTGAAATTGTACAGTCATGGGCAGGAGGATTGTAATTTTGAGGGTAATATGAACTACGTAGTGAGAAACTATACAGAAAAAAACCTCAAAAGTAATGAAATAAAAAGAAAATCACTTCTTCTTAGTTTCATTCAACTTAATGATTAAAGTACAGTCTGCTATGTGGAGATGATTCATTAGCACACAGTTCTCAGACCAAGTAGTTTACAGACAACATCGTATACTGTGCTGGCAATTCTTATGTCAACTTGACGCAAGCTAGAGTTATCTGAAGGGAAGGAATCTCATTTGCGAAAATGCCTCCATAAGATCAAGTTGTAAGGCATTTTCCTAATTAATGATTGATGGGAGAGTGTACAGTCCATTGTGAGTGGGGCAATCCCTGGGATGGTGGTCCTGGGTTCTATAACAGAGCAAACAGGGCAAGATATATAAGGCATCCAGTAAGTAGTAATCGCCTATGCTCATGGCCTCTGCAACATCTCCTGCCTTCTGGTGCCTGCTCTGTTTGAATTCTTCTCCTGGCTTCCTTTGATGTTGAGCAACAATATGGAAGTATAAGCCAAATAAAACTTTTCCTCCCCAACTTACTTTTTGGCCATGGTATTTTGTCACAGCAACAGAAACCCTTATTAAGGCAATACTACCATTCTTGTGCATTCACAGTATATTGTGACAAATTAAAGATAATAGTATGTATTTAGCTCTAACACAAATAATTTCAAAATATATAAAACCAAAGAATCACCCTTTGTTTTAACTTTTAATCAATTAACATCTAGTTTTAATTATTTTAATTTAATTAATTAAATTAATTTATGGTCAAGTAGTTTTAGAAATGTGGGCATGCTCTGAAATGAGGCAGAAGACTATAACACACATCTTCAGAGATTGTTGTTTTAGAAATATGATGGTCTGATACATTTGGAAATGGCAGGAAGAAGACTTAGATGACTTCCATATCATCAGATTTCCAGTTATGTTATTTGAATCCAAATAAATCTAAACAATGTGTTAAAAACAAACCTCAGTAACAAGGTCTAAAAGACATCATTTGTTTTTGTTTTGGTTTGTTTTGGTTTGGTTTTTCGAGATAGGGTTTCTCTGTGTAGCACTAGCTGTCCTGGAACTCACTCTGTAGACCAGGCTGGCCTTGAACTCAGAAATCCGCCTGCCTCTGCTTCCCAAGTGCTGGGATTAAAGGCGTGTGCCACCACTGTCTGGCAAAAGACATCATTTGTAAGACTAAAGTACAGAGTCCTAAAAGACCACATGGCTTTGACTGCAGGTCAGTAGCTATGGCACTGGAATGGACACTATTTCCAGAAAGCCTTGAGATGCAGAAATTCCTCCTTAGGGCCCTCGCTTTCCACTTTCCTGTTGCTGGTCTCTTTGCTGCTCCAACCCTCTACTATGTCTTTCTTCAGTGTCAATATCCAAAGTCCACCTACCTGGACTCAAGGTCATGGCACATTCACCTTTGCCTTCTAGTACTCCACACCCATTCCTCCTCTAAGTTCTTTTCCTCCTGTCCTGTCAGGGCTCTTCTAGACATAGGCTGCTCTCCTCAAGTTTCCGAACGCTGAAAAATAAAGGCAAAAAACAATGGGACATTTGTTGGTCGTGCAACTGAAGAGATTTGCAGTTGGTGGTTTGGCTTTTGGCTGGAATTCTGTCACCTTATCTCATTTTGATTATAAGTTTTATATAAGATTTAAATACCTCTTTTTAAAACATAAAAAATAAAAAATGTCCTTGATAGATGAAGAATTCAAAAAGGTGTGACCCATAGTTACAGGAATAATTCCAGAATAACAAAAGGCTGTGATCTTTAAGAGTTAAAAGACTCCACCTTTCTCTTCCTTTCCTGTTTCCCTCCTAAGCCTTTATTTACTTTGCTTTCTCGCCTAATCTTTTAATGGTGTATACCACGATAACTTAACCCACTTTGGTGCCAGCTAAAATACTTTTTCATGATTTATTTCACAGAATCTCAACTTTTATTTTTGGGGCAAAAATTAGACTGTATCTGATAGTATGTATCTGATAGCTCATATTCAGGGGTATGAACAGCAAGAATAACTGCAGCATGGAAACAGATGTCCCTCTTAACTTCAGTTTTCATTTTACTAAAATGTCAAATAGAAATATTCGTCCAAAGTTAAGACCATATTCCATCAGATTTCTCTCCAACTCATCAGTATGAATAGGCAAAGAGCTCATTAAGACTCCCAGGTGTCGGTTATAATTTCTGCTGCCAATAAATGGAAACAGTTATGCTATGAAAATTGTGGAAACTGGTATAGAAAGAGTTTTCTTTTAAGAGTATGAAGAGAGGTAGGTAAAGGAGTGGTTGCCCTCAAATGTCTTCAATTTCACCTGCGACCAAGTGCAAACCTCCAGTCCATTCTGTCCTGTTTGCTGGGGACCGCCCATTGTTCTGTTCTCTTCTTCCGAATTTTGCATGCTTTCTTTTCCCTTTCATTAGGATTCTTTTTCTTTTCCTTGTGCACAAACACCTCTACCAAACATGAACTCTCTGAAGCTCACGCCTTTTCTTCTTTAAATCCTCCCAAAGAACCCAGTGGCCCACTCTGCAGAAGTGAGGAAATGCTGGTGTCTAGACGGGCTCTGAAGGCATCTTTTTTCAAATTTTTGCATCTGCCCTTTCACCTGCAACCTACAGAACCATAGGAACAAGTGATGAATGTGCATCAGATCCCTAAGTCAAGTATTCACCTGTGCTGGTAATTCACAGACAGAAGTAAATCTTGAGTCTGTTTAGTAATCTTGACCTGTTGCTAAGGCATGTGGGAAAATACAGGTCTTCTAGGCCCTAGAGAACATTTTCCTCAGTAGAAACTAGGAGTCTGGGCCTTGGGCTGATGATTAGGGAATAGCAACTCAGATATAATCCTTCCATGGCACTTTCCCCAAGTTTGCCTCCTGGGCAACTGCCCCACATTGACAGATGTGAATGAGCTTTCATAGGTCGAAAGAGATTAACTCAATCTCACTGCTTTTGTTTATATCTTCACTCAAAATTTTCCATCACAACAAGGCAGGTCAAGGAAATTAGTCATAATACTGCTTCTGAATCCTTGCCTGTATTAGAGGAAATATTTACCTTAAGCACACAAAGGCCTTCCCAGGAAAACACTCTGGTAGGCTCTCCTGCATAGCAAAGCTGGTGGTTTACCTCCCATTAGCATCCAGGCGGACTGGACTCTGTTTACAAACTCAGACTGAATCTCTGATATCCTGGAATCTGCATTTTAACTGCTAACCAATATAAAGCACACACGTGTGCGTGCGAGCACACTCACACACACACACATACACACACACACACACACACACACAGTGCTAGCTAAATTTAGCTCCCTCAATTTAACATTTGCTTTGTTATCATTCAATATTTACCAGAAGTCTGTGTAGCTCTCATTTCTGAGGCCTCTATATCACCCTTACTTTAGAGACAAAATCATATCTCAAGATATAATTCCAGAATTTGTTTTCTTGCTTCCTTAGACCTTGAAATGGAAGTGCATGTGCCTCTCTAAGAGGAGATTGTTGTCAAATTCTAACATAAGGGGCATAACTGGGTGAAACAAACTCATGTATTTCATGAGTCTTGTAGAGTCCTAACTCTTTCTACATGGATTTTCCTTCAGGCCGTTGATGTCCTTTTGTGTCCCTGCCCACCACTGAACCATGCTCTTGACAGAACCTTAACAGCCAATCATCCCCAACTGTAAGTGGATTTAGCTCACTGCTTTATCTCACCATTGGTCCTTACTGCAAGGTGAAATACATGTCTGGAAATCTTTATTTGGAATTGAGAAGAGGAAGGCGTTGTGTAGGAGAGTAAGGGCTCCATAAAGTCTAGCTGAGCAAATGGGTGAATCTGGATGGATGGAGACCAGATGCATCCCCTTTAAAA
>JADRCH010000870.1:1238385-1251306 GCA_019843965.1 Rhynchomys soricoides | reverse complement strand
AGGGTTGATAACTCCAGTTTTAGGAGGTACGGAACTCTCTCTGGCTTCCATAGGCACCAGGCATGCATGTGGTATATAGACATAACAGCAGGCAAAGCATAAATACACTTAAAATTAAAAAGAAAACAATTAAAACAAGTTCAAAAGCTAACATTTTTTCAAGTAATACAGCAGAAGCAACTACAGAAACATAGTCATCAACTGCGTAGGTTCTTGGGTTCTCTCTCAACCTTTTGACTCTAATCTCCACACTAATTCTTTCAGACACATAAGCAAATATTTAAACCCTTTATCTGTCTAGGATCTAGCCCAGGAGTTTAAGTGCCTACCTTGCTAATTTGAAACTGAAGTTCAGATCACCTAGAACACCTAAAAGTGCTTAATATATGTGGCAGTTCAGCTGTCATTGGAGCTTTGGGAAATAGAGACAGAGAACTCATATGCAAAGCTGGCTAGCAAAACTAGCTTGGATTTGCTCTTTTGGTCTGATTGATTGATCCTGCTTCAATGAGTAGAGTGACTGAGAATGTTTCCTGACATCACCCCCGAGCCCTCAGATCAATAGCAACATATGTGCCTGTGCCACTCCTATACACAGGCAAACAATGCACACACATGCATGCATTATAGACACATCATGTACTATATGCACACACATATAAGAAAAGTGGGGGGGGAAAATCCCTGCTAGTTGTATTACTCTTGATATTTAGAAACCAGGGTGGAATGCTAAAGAGAGCAGAGTTGAGTCAGAAGACTCAGTTCTACACATTCACAGTGAGTTGTTTTCTCTATAATGTGAGGGTTAACCTGTATAAGTTAAGTACTTTAAAAAAATCAAATTGTATTTAGAAAAGAAAAGCACAGTCTCTCTAGTCTAAGAAACCTGTAAAATTTGGAAAGTAGAATTATCAACTGAGAAAAACTGAACGGAAGGTCTGTCTATGCCTTCATAGTTTTCTCTGTTCATTAACTTCACTAGAGCCACTTGGCCTAAGTGGAACTTACTTTATCACGCAGTACACTCCTTCCCATCATCAATCCCACATCCATGTACCAAGAGGTTAGGGAACTCTGGTGAAGGCAATCGATCTGATTTCACAATCCCTGTCAATCTCGCTCCTCAAACTATGTCATTTTAGCATAGCTCTAAAGAACTTTCTATTCTGGGTCAGAGCACTTCTTTGAAGAAAGTCAAGCTATGAAATATAGGAGATAACAACTTTTGAGTTAACAGCAGCCCAAGTTAGGTATAAATGAGTGAAGATGAAATGCAGTGCTCCTCAGTATCCCTGCATTCTCCAAGTTGAGTCTCTTCCACATCTGAATCCCAAGGTGCTGGGCTCTCATTGTCATTCCTGAGCTATAAGCCATATGATGCCTGTCTACTCAGCCAGAAAGGTGACTGAAGTACTCAGTGTCTAGTGTAGTGACTTACTGGGTCCCTTTAACACCCAGTAAGTTAGTACTATCTTATTTGCAGGCACAGAGAGCATTCAGAGTTACTCACAGCTGTTCTAGTGTTTAAAGCCTCACTCCTTAGTCTGATAAAAATGTTCACTTATAAAAAGCTCCTTTTAGATCCCTCGTTCTCTTCTCTGTTCTTCCACCACACCTTCCCCCCCCCCACCCCCCATATATACATAGCTCACAAGTAGTTTAACGTTTCTGGGCCTGGGTGGCCTTGCATTCCTGAGAAATCGTTGTAAGATTTTCCTGCTTCTTTTTGTATAACTTAAACAAGTAGAGTGGTGGGTCTTTGTTCCTGAAGTGTTGGCTGATGGTGAAACAAACAGCATTGTAGGACATGTGCATTCTGTTTTAGAAACCAGAAACAAACTGCAGGACTTAAGTCAGTATCTCAGATTACACCATTGTAAGAGATTTTTGTTTATTTTTTTGTTTCTTTCTTTATTTCTTCTTTCTTTTCCTACTAGGGGAGTTTAACACACAGTGCTCTAGTAAGTATCTATGTGAACTAGAAATAGAAATGACTTGGATCTACCCCTATGTAGGCATCAGCTTCAGGCCAGGTACACAGAACAGTTGGGCACACCCCAGAGCAAAGAATTAGAAAATGCAAATGTTTGGCTAAAGAAACAGGAGCAATGTTTGCCAAGACTGAACTGCAGAAGCTCTGCTTGAACATGCATTTGAGGAAGTGAAAAGATGGAGGAACGGATTTCTGTGACCATTGCTGACAATGGGCTGGCGAGCTCCCCACTGGCAGATGGTGTCAGGGTGTTCTTCCCAAAGAGACACCCTGGAACAGCTGTGAGTAACTCTGGATGTTCACTGTGTCTGCAAATAAGATCTGTGAGTGACAGCTCTGTCTAGATAGGAAGACTAAGCTATCTAACCAAATATGGGACATTTAACCAGGATTTGGTAATTTACTATTGCATAAAAATTACCTCTAAATCCAAAGGTTAAAAGTATGTCTATTACCTCAATGTTTCTAAGGTGGGAATCAAACAGTGTAGAAGGGTGCCTCTATGTTCCTCACATGCTGCCTCAAGATTCTCTCTGGGCCTTAAGTTGTCTGAAGGATCAGCCACAGAAAAATCTGGTTTCATAATCAATCAGTAATCACGGCAGGTCAGAGGTCTTCCTTGTTAGTTGCTACAAGTTAACTCCTTGACTCATTGGTCTAGTTGTAGAGGTACTCACAAATGATGCTTTGCTTCTCCTAGTTCAAGCATTCTCTCTCTGTCTCTCTCTGTCTCTCTCTGTCTCTCTCTCTCTCTCTCTCTCTCTCTCTCTCTCTCTCTCTCTTTCTCTCTCTCTCTCTCTCTTTCTTTCTTCAGCTCCTCCCCCCCTCTCAGACACTTGCAGCTGAGGTAGTTGAAGACACTGTCTTTTAACTCAGAAAATGCCAATCCAGGGGTTCTGTGGTCCTCTCTTTAGGAAGAAGAAAAGAAGTCCAAGGCACAACCAAGGGATGGGTATTACACTGGGACATGGACTCCAAGAGGCAAGGAATATTATTGCAGCTTATGATGGATACCTAGCATAGCTATTCCAATTTAAGTAGATTCTATGGATCCCTCTTTTTTCACTATGAAGGTTATAATGTGGTGAGTCAGATTTTTGAAAATGAACCTTTAGTTCACTATACAGTGTACTGTATACAGGGTCTACTCAGTGTATCATACTAGGAGGTTGTGAAGGACTTATGTTGGTGGCTGTGAGGGCATATAATATTAGGCATGGACTAGTGAGCTAGAGTCTTTCTAACTTAACCTCCAATGACACTAGACATAGTGTCCCATTTCAATGATGTGGAATGCACTTGGTCATCTTTGACAGCTAATGAAGGAAAACACATGACTTAAACAGTATCAGAGTAAGATGGAGTCACATCTAAAAAGAACTTATGTCACTTATTTCACACCTATGCTACATCTTTTATACATCACAGTGAGAAATTGGTTTTGTATATGGGTGACTCAGTAGTTCCATGAGTCATTTTATGCTCTTGATGATATTATAGAAAAGTGGCAAGTATTTCCACAAGGTTAATAAGAATTGGATTTGATATCATGGTAAGATATAGGATATAGGCATCTGTAACTAATTAGACCCTTGATTTTATGAATAAAGGCAATAGTTCAGATCAGGGAGTAAAGTAATGTTCCTATATGTTCCTGCTTCCAGCAGCATTCCAGGAACTAGAATGGCAGAGAGAGGGAGAGTAGAATGGCTTTAACTCTCTATGTAGTCTTAAGAAAAAGAAAGTAGTAGAAAGCCAAAATATTTTTGCCTTAAAATGATCTCTGTAAGGCTGTGGGCTTTTACATTATTTATAATTACATTTTCTGAAGCCAGACAAAAGTGCAAAGGGTATTCATGTAGAGGTATTCATGTTAAAGACAGCTAAACACTGGTAAACATAATCAGTTTCTGTCTTCCCATCCCAGCAAGGAAATCCATTAGCAGGACTAGACTTCTGTGCTGATACTTGAAGAGTATTTATGATGGGGTGGCAATTGGGAATAGTTAGAATGTAACTGCTGGAGGCAATATTTTAAAACAGCTCTGTACAGCTCTGAAGGAATGACGCTTGCATCTTTAATGGGTTAAAGTCATAGTATGGTAATACAGGAACTCTAGCTCTTGCTCTTACCCTTTGTTAAGTAGGAGTTTCATCTTTGGCTAACTGAAAACTTTTGATAAATTTCTTTAATCTGGAAAATTAAAAAATTGGATTAAACCATTACATTTTGTCTTAGCAAGGAAGACATGCCACAGGAAGGAAGTATAAGAGAATTTCTGAGATGAGGTAGAAAAATAAAAGGTGCTGAGAAAAAAAAATAAATTGTGGTTGTTTCAGAACTGACATTTTTCTATGGAGGTATGCTGTGCTCTTTGCATGGGTTTGGGGATTTGATCTGACTAGGGCATGATGCAATGAAGAAAAGACAGACAAATAGACACCCAGACAGAGAAAATCTGGGATTGGGAAGACTGGCTTTCTTAAAGAATACCCACAGCATCTCAGAAACTCAGTGTGTTCATCATATACAATAGAACGGAGTTGGGGTTATTGCATACAACTGAAAAAGGGGACAAGTTTAGGGGCAGTCTCTATAGGGAAGCCATCTTCAGGATGAAAGCTTCAGGACAGAAAGCATTGATGAACAGTTTTTGCACATACTATTAGCATTCACACTTGGACTAAGAGAGAAGGCTTTGTTATTTTCCCATGGATCTGATGATTTGGGTCCTTGACATGGCTGTGCCCATACAGAGATAGAACACCATGAGAGAATTTCTAAGTACAAAATGTGGTATGAGAATGTCAGATGTGTTGCGACCTGCATACAACCTAAACCTTTGGAGAACTGAGGCAGTAGAACTATATATTTGAGGTTAACATTGGCCACATACAGAGTTCTGTTCCAAGTTGAGCTACCCAGAGTAACTTTACTTAAAATCAAAGGATGAAGAAGGAAGAAATTCAAAGCACATTTCTTTAAAGGGGCTCATTGTAGAGATTTGATTATAGAAGTAGCTTGGGATATTCTGGATGGATTATCACCCTTCCTTACAGTTCTGAAGCTCAGAACCAATGGTATCAAGAGCCAATGTTACTGGAAGAAATGAAAGGTTAGAACAGAAAAATCACTAAGGAAGGACAGAGCTTAAGCTAAACAAAAAGTTCTTCCAAGTGAGACTCTCATTGAAGTTGGATACCTCCATCAACCTTAGTTTAAACAAAACCAAGATCTCATCTCCAGCTACTTTCTATAAGCAGGTCCACTTTTGTTCATCATTGCATTTACAGAACTTAACATCTCTTGTTATAATTCAAAATTTATGGCTCAAAGAATATTTCTTGTGAATTGGTCCAAGAATGTGTTGGTTTCCAGTAGAAAGCCAAACTAAATTATTACTGGCTTTAATTCTAGATTTTTAAAAAATTAATGCCATTGTGGCTACTAAAATTGTTATTTTAATTAATCACATTAGCATGCTTTTGTTTTTGAAGGGTGGTGGTAAAAACTTCCATTGTATTTGAAGAGACACCCAGCTGTAGACCTAACAAAATTGCAAAAAGTCCTAAAACAATGTTATTTATATAGTAATTTACCTATACATTCCCCACTATTAAAAAATATAAAGTGTATGTACAGCTCTGAAGCATGTAGAAAACTTTGGCTTAAGAACTGAGATAAATTTAAAATACTTCTCCTGCAATCAAAATGTGTAGAGAAATTCTTTCATGACACAGGGTGTTTGACACAATTTCCTCTTTCACCTCTAGCCAGCTTAACAGCAGGAACGAAAACCGGACATGATAAGAGGATAGAATGGTTTTAACATAAAGGGATAGAACAACCTGGAGAAGGGAAACATGGGCTTGAAGTCGAGGGTCCCTGAGTCCTGGATCCAAAGTAAGCTTTGTCCCTTCTATGTCACAACACATACCTGACACTGGCTGTATCCTTTAGTTATCCAGCTGTTCTTAGATTGTTCCTTACAGCTTACAGAGGCTTTGCAACATTTTAAGAGAGTCGAGCAAATAAAATGTATTGTTTTACTTTGGGGAAAGAAATGTAAATTTCAAATATTCAGAGAAAGGCAATAAAATACTAATAGTACAACCACGCAGAGGATTTGTGAATAAATTAGAAAGTGGACAAGCTTGTATGTTCTATCTCTTAGTCTTTTGTGTTGTGTGTATGTGTTCGTATGTGGTGTATGCATGCCTGGTGTGTGTGTTTATGAGTGTTGTATGTGTATATGTTTTTGAAACAGTTTGATAGAACAGTCTTTTAATTAAGTACATATTGTGGGATTCTTTCATGCATTTATACAACATCATAAAACTTTTTCATACATTTATTAAAAATGAATTTATGAGTTTACAAATATGAGTTTATTGTAATACTTTCAATAATTCTACTGTTTCTAATTTGCTATGATAATTAAAAACACTCCAGTGAGTGTCTTTGCAAGTTTCTGAAAATGGTACAAGGAAGTAAACGAAGTAAAGGAGATATAGGTATAAAAACTATATCCTAGCTAGATCTTCCTGGATACTGGAATTTCAACTAGCCAGATATAGAAAATGTGGGATTGCTCTGGGACTAGTTTCTTATGAAACTATTTGAGTAAGTTTAAGTAGTAAGGTTAGAAACCCTTTTCCTGTCTGCAGCTGACAGGGATGAGGAGGTAGAGGACATCTATAGGATGAAAGAGAAACCTGGGATAATGGAGGCACCCAAGAATCAATGGGAGTGACTTTAAGTGTGACTCACTCCATTGGAGATATATAACCTGAGTGTTCACCTCCTAAAGTCAGGCAGGAACCCAATGGAGCAATAGCGACTCCATACTACCTACAAAACTTTCAGCCTACAAAAATTTATCCTGTCTACAAGAAAAGCATTCCTAGAGAATGGAGCAGAGACTGAGGGAATGGCTAACTAATAACTAGCTCAACCTGAGACCTAATTCATGGGCAATCACCAACTCCTAACACTATTAATGATATTCTGTTATGCTTGCAGACAGAACATGTTTTCTTCTAAGAAGCTTCACCCAGCAGCTGACTCAGATAGATACAGACACCCACAACAAAACAGTGGATGGAACTTGGAGACTCTTATGGAAGAATAGCAGGAAGGGTTGCAGGACCTGAAGGGCTAGGGACTCCATAGGGAGAACAGAATCAACTAACCTGGAAACCCTGGGGCTCTCAGAGATTGAACCACAAACCTAAGAATATACACGGCTGAAACTAGGCCTTCCCGCACATACATGGCAGATGTGCAGCTTGGTCTTCATGTGGGTTCTGAACAACTGTAATGGGATATGTTCTTCTAGCTAAGCTACATTGGCCTCAGAAGGAGAGGCAGCACCTAGCCTCTCAGAGGCTTGAAGTACCAGGGGGAGGGATAGCCAGGTCTGATTTAAAGAGAAATTTAAATTTTCTCTTTAAAATTTTAGTGCTTACAACTTGAATCATCAGATGCTTCCACTTAGGAAATGGACCTTAACATATTTAAAGAACTGCCTTTGCCATATTTTGCTCTCCTTACTAATAATGAGTTCCTAGTATAAGATGTTTCAAGTAAAGAAGATGGCAATATCTAGAAAGTTTTTAACAGGCAGTACTCTTACACTACCAGATTTTACTGATAAAAGTAAGGCACTTCAATGCATGAACATGATCTAAATGCCCCATAACTCTGATTTACTTCCTGTTCTCTGGCCTGAAGATATGTCCAGATCCTGCTAAGAAATCAAAACCACATGAGATTCTGAAATAAAACTGCATAGATACTTAGGGTATGTTTACCCCAGCATGCAAAAAATATCTCTTACACAAGTAAAATTTCATTGACGCCTTCTCTCTATATACATCTGAAGTCTTTCTTTTTTTTTATTTTTTATTTTTATATTTTATTTACATTTCAAATGTTTCAGAAGTCTTTCTTATATTCAATTTTGCCAAGCAAACTCTCATGTGCTTGGTTTTGTTGTTGTTGTTGTTGTTGTTTTGCTTTTGTTTTCTTTTGTTTTAAAACTGTGCTACATGTCTGGGTTTCCTGAAAAAAAAAATTACTAAATTCTACATTCCACAGAAGGAATCAAAGTAGTTTTGCAAAGCATGTAGATATGGGATGAGGAGGATTATGACTATTAGTATGTGCTTGGTCGTGGAGCAGAGCCACTAGGCAGCTTCTAGCTTCCTTTGTGTGGGTGGGGACAGAATTCATTATCAAATGGAAGTCCTCACATGTGGTTACCCATCTCATTCTTCGGTCTTCTTGAGCCCTGGTGGTGAAATGCATACTGGTTTCCCCTTGTTTGGAGAAACATTTTCAAAATAATTTTATTTAAATGGTTGATTTGACAATTATATACATGTGTTCATGAATTCAGGGTACCCTCACGAGCAATACCTCCAGTGCTGTCCAGTCAAAACTCCAAGTCTTTTGACTTCCTTTTCTGCATGGAAGCTTTTTATTTTAGCCCCCATGTCAAGGGTGCAATTGACCAAACTCCACGAGCTGCCTCTGTGGCCACTAGTTGGAAATCTCTTCTGTCTCAAGATCTCAAGATCCTTCTGCTCTCCTTGTCCTCTTTCTATTAGATCTTTTCCATGGTCTGTTCTGACCACATGGAATTTTAGAAGTTTATTTTTATTTTATTTTTTCAACTATCCAGGTGCGAAAGAATAGAACTTGCTTAATCCAAATATGTCAAATAAAAGTTGTTTCATCTATTGTAATTTTTGTTAAAAATAAGACTAAACAGACCCAAAATATTGTCAAGAGGAATGAGACAAGAAAATATTTATGTACATTAATTATCTGACAATCTTTATGTATTAATGATCTAAGAGAAAAAGATGGTTGAGGAATTACCCTGTACTAAAACATATTAAGCTGCATATAATTTAATTTCATTGCATAGAACTGAGTGGAAAACCATCCTAAGAAAGTAGCTGTAAAACACAATTTGAAATTGATAGCACATAATTGGATGATATATTAGACAATGGTATTGAATTATTATAACATTTTCTGGATATTTGCTTGTTGGTTATAAGGAAAATCAAGATATTATCAGAGAGATATTCACAGTGAAGTATTTATGAAGTGATTTTTCTGAAACTTAATTATCAAAGGTTTTAGAAAATTTAATAATTTCAAGTCTAAATATATAAATTCATATATATGAATATACAACATATGTATATGGCAAGATTAAAAAATTAGTACACTATCAATTCAGGAATGTGCATAATAGCATGGAGACTTTATTTTAGGTTTTTTGGTGGTCTTTTTGGTAATGAAGGAAATAAAACACAAGGCTTCATACATGCTAGACAAGTATTCTCCCACTGAGCCAAATACCCATGAGCCATATACCCAGGTCTTCAGAATTTTTGTATTTTGTTTGTGTGCTTGTTTTGGTAATGCTTTGATTAATTTGACTTTCTTTTTCAAAATAAAGAATTCCATATTCAAATAGGATGATGTTTGCTGTTCTTAATAACGTGCTACCTTGAAGGGTATGAGGAGAGTGGGAGGAGATGGCCACCTCTCCACTGTGAGCGTTCTCACACTTGTAAGAGGAATCTTCTCTGCTTCTTTGCACAGTACTCATGAACAGAGCAGCGCCCTCTGGATAAGGACTTAGGATCAGTGAATCAACACCTCTGATACTTCAAATCTTAATCTCCCACTAGGCGGCCAACCAAGTCTTCATACGGTATCTCCTACTGTCATGCAAGCATCCCACAGTTTCTGTTTTCCAAAAATTTGGCAGCTACTCAGTTCATACTATGTATTTCACATGAAGATGTATCATTTTGCAAAAATGATAATCAACAAACACTAAAAGAATTTTTGGAGCATGTCATAAGTCTACATTAAAACCCTCCTCCCTGGATGTTTTACTGAGGATTAAGAGAGCAATTTTAATATAGTAATCTTTTGAAACTAAAAGATTATAGTTATAGTCTTCATATCTCCTTCTTTACCATTTTCTTTTCTTCTTTTCATTTCGCCTGAGGTTGTTTCAACCATTAAGCTCCTTTAAACTGTGGAGATTTACTGACTTAGTTGTCTGTGATTGAGTCATATAATAATAGGAAAGACTCTTCCATCTACATACTTCTTGTTACCATTCTGAGTAGATTGGGGTATAACCCCAATGTTATAGAAATATTAAATAATAATCAAAGGAACATGACTATGGAGGGGAGGTGTTGGGAGAGATCCGGGAGGAATTGGAGCGGCTCTGAGGTTGAATATGTTTGAGATACATTGTATACAAATGTCAAATCCTCAAAGAATAAATAGAAAACTTAAATACTCAAATATCAACAATTTTATGTGTATATAAACTTTCAAATTTTGGTGATTCTCAGTTGGAAGTTCGGATTCATCTAGCCCACTTCCTTCCATATACAAAGAATCAAGTCCAAAAACTTTGAAGAAATACTAAGCCATTTTATAAGGATTATTCCTGTGTGAGTTTTTTAATATATGAAATTGAAGGTTTTTCTTCAGATTGGTGTTGATTTTGCATTGTCTTATTGCTCAAAAATAAATAAGTGCAGTTTGCACAAGAAATGGTACAAGAAAGTGAACCAAGCTGCCCCTTCTCACCCACATAGTTCATAAGGGCACGCCTGCAATGCAAGGTGAGATATCAGTTAGGTTAGAAGGTCAAGAAATACAAACTTGCTAATATGGATATATTATAGCAAATACAGTACTTTGCAAAAGATCTGTAGTTTACTTAACGATAGGGACATCAGACAGATTGTTTTTATAATTTTTAGAGGTTTATTTGAAATCAGCAAGGAATAATGCTATATGTAGGTGGTTGTGACTCATTATTCACTATGGATAAAGTATGGTACTATGGATATACTGTTTGGTTTTATTTGAGCATTTTCTTCAGGAATAAAATTCTGCTTTCTCATCCCAGCATGAAAATCCATTAGCAAGACTGGACTTCTGTGGTGCATCTCTTTCCTCCAGAATAAAATATTTCCTAAATAAAGGAATGGGAGGCACTTCAAAGTTCTCTAGGAAGTTACATGACTCACAATAGCAAGGAGAGAGAAGACTCTTCCATATAGCTGTCTAGAGGTGTGCAGGGAATCCTACTGTAGTGGAGTTCTTATGTGAATTCTTGCCAATTCAGCAGTGGTGAGATCTTTGGTGGTACCACTTCTTCTGACATTTATGTTCCTACTGTATCTATCTTCTTGTTTGTGACTTCAATAAGCTAAATGATTTACCAAGGTAGATTTGTGTTGAATCATTCCTCAATCTGTTATCAATGCTCTTTCTGAAATGAATAGAATTTGGTTCTCCACAGTGGGAAAGATGACTTAATATAATCAGATCTCAAACAGGGAGTGTCAGGGTTAAAGACAGGTTTGGGAGGAGCAGTTGTGTCACTCTGGCTATAGGCAATAAGACATGCAAATAGGATTGATACATCAAAATTGAGAACTAGCAGGTACAGTTCCAGTATGGTTACATTTCCTCATATACCATGGGATGGTGTACCACTTGCTGTAGTCAGTTTTGTGCTTCTTCTCTGATGCTAAGACATGCAACTGAAGTTTGCTTCATTTGAAGGTAGCACACACTAGATTACTGCCTTCTTTTTTTGTGGTGTGAGGAGTCAAGCTTTCTTGATGAATGTGATCCACCTCATGATGATACAAAGATGCTATCAAAATGACCAATGGTCTATGGAATATATCACCATCTTTGAAACCCTTCATGAGATGCGATAATAAGTAGACTCAATGAACTTGTTTGTGTAAGCTAGTAATGACAACAGAAAAAATATAGAGATCTGTCCTTTAACTAGTTTCTTATTGTGACAGAAAAAATAGACAGAAAAAAGATGAAATGAATGCATTGGTTGATCATATAGCTAGTAGGCTAAAGAGAAAGACTATCATACTTTCCTGTGCTGGGTTACTAGTAATGTTCTTGTTTGTATACTGAATCATGAATTTTCCCTTCCTGTTCATTAAATATTAGATATGTGAGGATGCTTTCTATCTATAGATCTATCTATCTATCTATCTATCTATCATCAATCTAGATCTCTTCTTTCTCATTGTCCAGTTTCTCTCATAAGTTTCAATTTTTGGGTGATAAAAGGGCACACATCAAATTTATTTTCTTCCCCCTAATAGAAAGTGACAAGGCCAAGGACAGGTTTAGGAAGAGCAGCTCCACTATACCTCCCCTATCCCTCATATCCACTCGCCCTTCCATTTCCCATCAGAAAACACCAGGCCTCCAAGAGACAACAACCAAAACAAGACAAAAACCCTCATGTCAAGGCTGGACAATGGTACCCAATAAGAAAAAAGGAGTGCCAAGAGCAGGCAAAAAGTTCAGTGGCACACCAGCTCCCACGGTTAGGAGTCCTACAAAAACACCAAGCTAACAGCCATAACATATAGGGAGAAGACCTGGAAGTAGATCCTTTGTTTGCTCAGGCTCTGTGAGACCATATGGACCCTGCTTGGTTATGTTGCAAAAGCAGAGAAGCTATGTAATATGAAATATGTGTTCCTTCTTGAGACAAAGTCTGCATAATCTGAAGAAGTATGAAGAAAACTAGGATCCACTGGGGACACTTGGTTACTTTGGGCCCAAATTCTCATTAATATAAGAGATTAGAAGACAACATAGGAAGCTAGGCATGTGCAAAGCAGTGTTTAGTGTTACCTTTACCAGACTCGATAGGACTGTATTAATAGGAATGCTAAAAAACCAAAAAGATAAAAGAAGAAAAAGAAGGAGAAGAAGAGGAGGAGGAGGCAGAGGAGGAGGAGAAAGAACAGGAGGAGGAAGAGGAGGAGGAAGAGGAAGAGGAGGAGGAGGAGGAGGAGGAGGAGGAGGAGGAGGAGGAGGAGGA
>JADRCH010000870.1:1222994-1238375 GCA_019843965.1 Rhynchomys soricoides | reverse complement strand
GAGGAGGAGGAGGAGGAGGAGGAGGAGGAGGAGGAGGAGGAGGAGGAGGAAGAGGAGTTAATTCAGCAGAAATCTTGGTACTGGTATAATAAATAGCTTTAGGGACTTTCCTAATGCCCCATGATGGGATATGAGTTACAAAAGGCCCTAGTAAGTCTGAATTGTTTAGAACATCATGCATATTTGGTTCAGAAGTTATTAAATCATGCAGGATTAAGTGAAGAACAAATCAACAGCAAACAACAACAAATTAAAACAAAAGAAATGACTGGGCAGTGGTGGCTCATGCCTTTAATTCCAGCACTTGGGAGACAGAGGCAGGAGGATTTCTGAGTTCGAGGCCAGCCTGCTTTACAGAGTGAGTTCCAAGACAGCCAGGGCTACACAGAGAAACCCTGTCTCAAAAAAACAAAAACAAAAACAAAAAGAAAAGAAAAGAAAAAAGAAATGAAGATAAGTTGTCTAGTTAAGAACACACAAAAGAAAATGTGTTGAGACTTGTGCTGAGTCAGAGATCTTGGGAGAGGGGATGGTAATAGTCCAAACTCAGTGTTTGTGAATGTATGGGAGATTTTATATGCTCAATAAGTGTTCACAAAAGTATTCAGATAAGAAGTAAATGACAATGGTACAAGTAGGTAGTTATGCTTGGAATACCACTCCCAGTAAGAGGTATAGTGGCGTGATAGTCATACTAAGTCCCTTTTGGTAACTAGATATGGCTATTGGAGAAATGGCAACCATGATTAGAATCCAGAAACCTGCTCATGAAGCATTATAGAACATGGCAGTACTCTCTCTTGACTTTGCATTGGCTCAAACAGTACAAGTCGACACTACAAAGCTTTCCTGGGTAGGGATATGTGTGGTGACCTCAGGAAAGTTGGTACTTCAAGATAAAAAGGGGGCAAGGCTTACTTACATAGAATGACTGGAGATTTTACAGCTAAGTACTGTAATGTTCCCATCCTCACCATTGTACCAGGCATTGCCATTTTGACAAAGCAATTGTTACAAATAACGGAATGTTTTTATGGTGTATTGAACCTTACATTTTAGTATCACATTCACCACTGCATATTGGAGTAGTTACCAGTTATTTGTAATGGACATTAGTGGAACTTCAGAGAAATTGTCTACCCATAGTCCCTGTGAACAGCTGCTGCTAACTTTATTTCATTGTATAATTCTAACCTTTGTGTGTGATACAGCTCTATAAAATAATATGGAAGAAGATTAAAAACAGCCTTTAATAATTTTAAATGTGAAAGGCATCCAATACAGGGGAAAAAGCTGTAAGACGCGAGTCCAGGAGTCAAAGCTGGTTGTCAACTCAGTCCTGTGTCGCACTCGCCTGCCTCTTCTTTTTTGCTTTCATGACAGATGATGCTGTGTCCTTCGCCAAGGACTTCTTGGCCGGTGGAGTGGCCACGGCCATCTCCAAGATGGCGGTAGCACCCATCGAGCGGGTCAAGCTGCTGCTGCAGGTGCAGTATGCCAGCAAGCAATCACAGCAGATAAACAATACAAGGGCATTATAGACTGCTTGGTTCGTATCCCCAAGGAACAGGGAGTCCTGTCCTTCTGGCGTGGTAACCTGGCCAATGTCATCAGATACTTCCCCACCCAGGCTCTCAACTTTGCCTTCAAAGATAAATACAAGCAGACCTTTCTGGGTGGTGTGGACAAGAAGACCCAGTTTTGGAGCTACTTTGCAGGGAACCTGGCATCAGGTGGTGCTGCTGGGGCCACATCCTTGTGCTTTGTATACCCTCTTGATTTTGCCCGTACCAGTCTAGCAGCTGACGTGGGCAAAGCTGGAGCTGAAAGAGAATTCAAAGGCCTTGGTGAATGCCTGGTTAAGATCTACAAATCTGATGGGATTAAGGGCCTGTACCGAGGCCTCAATGTGTCAGTACAGGGCATTATCATCCACCGAGCTGCCTACTTTGGTATCTATGACACTGCAAAGGGAATGCTCCCAGATTCCAAGAATACTCACATCTTCATGAGCTGGATGATTGCACAGTCTGTCACTGCTGTTCCTGGCCTGACTTCCTATCCCTTTGACACGGTTCGCCGTCATATGATGATGCAGTCAGGACGCAAAGGAACTGATATCATGTATACAGACACCCTTGACTGCTGACAGAAGATCACCTGTGATGAAGGAAGCAAGTCTTTTTTCAAGGGTGCATGGTCCAACGTTCTCATGGGTGGTGCCTTTGTGCTTGTTTTGTATGATGAGATCAAGAAGTACACATAATTATGTCCTAGGTGTTCTCCCCCAGAACAGGCATGTTGTATAAGATACCATATCTTGAACATTCTGGACAGATTCTCTGGGCTTGTCTGTTTTATCAATGGCAACTATTTACCAGTTGAAAAGTGGGAAACAATAATATTCATCTGACCAATTTTCTCTTAAAGCCATTTCCAAAATGACAATAATGATGGGGCTCAATTATAGTTTTTATTTCAGTCACTCCTGATAATAAAACAATGAAGAAATAAAAATATCCAAAACCAAAATAAAATAAAATAAAATAATAAAAAATAAAAAAAGAAAGAAAGAAAAGAAAAGAAATAACTGCAAGACTGTTGGATGGAAAATCCCAATAATATGGGAGGCCAATGAATTATTAGACAGTAAGGCTTCTAAGACTCTCCAAACAACAAATGCTTTTTTGTCATTGCTATGGGTTAAATATTGGATGGTAAGACTATTGATGAAGATTCCACACACCTTATGTGGTGTGAATGACAAAATGATGTTGGTACTGACACAGGAGTCCATTTCTGGCTAGTTAGTTTTTATGGTTTTGTTAGGTCCTAGGTGATCTGCATAGAAAACATTAGTCTAGATAATTCTCAATTATGGGACTTGTCTTTTATGTTATTGATATTTCAGGAATCCCGTTGGTGCAACAGTGGCACTAATGCTATGGATACAAGCTATTGGTTTCTGTTGGATTTAAAAACTACTTCAGAGAAAAAGACTGATGGTTTGTATTATAAAACCTCTATTCAGGTAAGTCCTAAAGCCTAAGTGGTAAGGCTTTGTTAAATAACTAGGGTGTGTTGATCAAGTTGCCTTCTAAACATTTCTGTTTTCACAAGTAGATAACGCTTTTTATCAGTCTTCGCTGTAAAAGGATTTACTTTTTATCTTTATTATTATTTATTTATTTATTTTTGGCATTGAACACTGTTACCCTGGAGACCAATAATCAGTTAAAAAGCTGAGAATAAATGAGTGTCGCCTTGGTGTAGCAGCCTAATTCACAGCCATAAATGGAAGGAAGTAGCCAGAAATATGATTTATGTCTATCAAACTTCTCTCAAAAAGAATATAGCAATATTTCTGTAAGTTCTTGTTTTCTTAATCCTGTAAGAAGCAAGCAGGTAGAGACAAGTTAATTAAGCATTATATCACAAGTGACTTGGGGAAATTAGCAAAGAAGATAACAAATCTAGGATGGAATCCACATAGCCCACTTTAAGTTCATAAACAATACATAAAATGGAACTTTGGAAAACTGACAAAACATGTCAGCTTCCTTAAAAATTGACTTGTTTCCTTGTGATGAAGGTGTATCTGAGTCAAAATTTTTTGACTCTTGGAGTATATCAAAATGACTAAGATAGAAATTTTGTAGAAACACTTTCTCAACACTATGCCAATATATTAGTCGGAGTTATCTAGAGAAACAGAATCAACCAACAGAACTTGAGATGACTAATAGTATATAGAAATGCTATGCTTGGTCATGTGATTATGGAACACAGAAGTCTGATAATCTAGGAAATGAAAGCTAAGATGCAGGAAAATTGGTGAAATAATTCAACATAGATTCACAAATAAGAGACTAAGGGGAGCTGATTTTATATGCATCATCTCAAGGGTAACAGAAGATAGATGAGGTGTGTAGCTGCTCAGCAGCAACAAAGGAAGGAGTGCATCCCTCCTTTCAACCAACTTTGGTTCAGTTGAGACCCTCAAAGGATTAGATGATGCCCACCCTCATTGGGAAGAACTTCTACAGAGCGGACTCATTCAAATGCTATGTCCATCCTGAACTATCTTCAGAAATAAATGTAGAAATCACATTTTACACACACACACACTCACATACACAGCTATTTACATATATAAATTTAAATGAAGCAAGATTAAAGTGCCTAGCCAATCAGATAGATACCTAAAATTAACTGCCAGACTTAGGTTTGTTGATTTAATTTTTGTAACTAGACTAAGGCCCATGTCTTTCTTAGGGCTAGGTGATTTTACCTAGTCTTTAAATATTATCCAGGGAAAGATAGTGTGAAGTCTTTAGCCAGTCACTTAGCTTCTGACTCTATAATTTGCCTATATATTTTGCTAATTATAAAGTATTGGTATCACCATCCAGTTATTGAAGATCAGAAAATGTAGCTCAGTAGAAGAGCCCATTTGCTTATCATATGCAAGTTTCTGGCTTTAATCCCCAACACTACAAAAGAAAAAAGTGAAAGAAAGAAAGTGGAAAACAAATTGCTGCTTATATTTTTTTTTATTTGAAATACAACTTTATTTTGATTCTAAATGGAAAGAATGCGAATGACTAAATTGCTACTTTTAAAACACTGTATATTATAAGTTTTTTTTAACAGAAAGAAAAAAAATTAAACTAAATACATCCCAGTCCGGTATCCATAAATACTATTTTATTCTTGAATCACATTAATGAAATAAAAAAATCTACTACAAAGAGATTCATTGGAGCAAAAAACAATATTCTTTGTTGTCCTAACCTCACAATGCATGAATGACTTTGGAATCAAGAATATAGATGATTAGAATAAATATACACTGTACTAGCTGGTTTTGTTGACTAGCTGGTTAACTTGACACAAGCTGGAGTTATCACAGAGAAAGGAGTTTCAGTTGAGAAAATGCCTCCATGAGATCCAGTGGTAAGGAGTTTTCTCAATTAGTGATCAAGGGAGGAGGGCCCCTTGTGGGTGGTGCCATCTGTGGGCTGGTAGTCTTGGGTTCTATAAGAACGCCAGCTGAACAAGCCAGAAGGAAGTAAGCAAGCCAGTAAGAAACATCCCTCCATGGCCTCTGCATCAGCTCCTGCTTCCTGACCTGCTTGAGTTCCAGTCCTGACTTCCTTTGGTGAAGAACAGCACCATGGAAGAGTAAGCTCAATAAACCCTTTCCTCTCCAACTTGCTTCTTGGTCATGATGTTTGTTCAGGAATAGAAACCTTGACTAAGACATATACCAATGATCTTTTTTAGTGCAATTCAATTATACAATAAAATGGGCTTCCTTATAGAAGTTTCTTATGTGTACCTAATACACTTTGTAATATTCACCCATTATATTATCTTTTCTTATAGCTCATTCATCTTTCCTATTGCTCCTTCCACATACTAGCAAACATTTTGATTGTATGTATACATATTATATTGCAAAACACTAACCCAATTTCTTATCCGTCTTTGCATTTATGTTTCTTGCTCTGTCACTTTACGTGGCTTGCTCATATGGACAGGGTGAACTGTCCCATTTTTTAACATGATTTCTTTTGCATTTTTCTGATTTATGTGTACAACCTTGAAAATTTTATGCATATATTGTATAATCCAAGTTACTATAGTCATATTTACTACTAAATGTAATTTAGTGATATGTCTATATCTAGATCCTGGAATACTATACAAAATATTTGTTTTTATTTTCCTATCTGACCCTCTAAACCCAACGAACAAACGAGGACACATTCTACTTTTGAACAATTGCTAATACATGTCTTTGGCTCTTCTTTTGTTTTACCCCAGATCTTCAGGAAACATTGATTCCCATAATATACAATGCAATTGTAAAGGTCTTAGCAGAAAATTTTGAAACATTTTCATATCTGCATACTTATATACAAAGCTCACAATTTACCAATCCCAGGGGCATATTTGCAAACTATTTGGTAGTCAATCTTTGTAAAAGACAACACAAAATCTAAATGAACAGAAAAGGAGAAATAAAATAATGCTAAAATTGATATTCCTATACCTAGAATATGTAGATTACTGCAGTGTAAAAAATTTGCAATACTCTACATTGACATAAAAATGACCATTGTATACAAGTGAATGTCAAAGAATTCTTACTTGTTTGATGATATAAATATGAACAACACAACCTTTGATTAAAGATTCATGGCATAAAACTGGGGATAATTATATAACTCAAGAATCCACCAACCAAAGAATACACATGGAGGGACCCATGGTGCTGGCCACATATGTGGCAGAGGAGGGTCTTGTTAGCCATCAGGGGGAGGAGAGGCCCTTGGGCCTGAGAGTGTTAGATCCCCCAGTAGAGGAGAATGCCTAGGAGGGAAGACAAGAGTGGGTAGGTGGGTGGGTGGGTGGGAGAATACCCTCATAGTGGCAGGGGGAGGGGGGAGGAAATGGGGAGGTTCCAAAAGGGAGATCTTGAAAGGGGGAAACATATGAAATGTAAATAAAGTAGGAAAAATTAAAAAATTAAACAAAAAAGAATTAAAAGGGAATTAAAAAACACTGTTTTAGAGAACTATCAGAATATTCTGTTAGATCCTTTGTGGATCTCAATGAAATGTCACAGATAGAGTGAGCAACCGTCCCAGCCTTTAGCTTGGGGCCTGTGTAAGAAATGATGTGACACCCAAAAGAATGTCAGGTGGACCATTAAATAGAACAATTAAGGTACTAAATGGTAGAATGGTCCTCCAAATCCCTACACTACCAAGGCTATAGTGGCTACACAATCTACAATCTACGTACCAAACACATTTCAAAGGGACTTCCCAGACAGAGCATATGAGACCGAATGATATTGGATGGAAAATCAAGAGACCAGTCCTGGCTCTGTTCAAAGCCCTTGTGTGGTTCTTGGCAAGTTGCAGTACTTTCCCCTACCTCACTTTCCTTGTCTGGAAAAAGGAGGATGCTGATAAGAACTAGAAAAATGAGGTTTTTCTGGTGTTCTGACTGACTTTGCTTAAGCAAATGGGGAGAAAGTGATAGTGCTAGCTTCACTGTTGCCACGCCCATAAGAATGAGTTTTAATTATACGTCTCTGCCTGTGGAAAGTATTCTGCTAATTGTTTTTAGTATTGCAGATACTCAAGCAAGTTATAAAGATCTGCACTTCTCCAAGCATTCTCTAAGGACCTCTAGTGAGTTGGAAATTAAGGAAGGTGTGCCTTTTCCTGTGCTGTTGGGTCTTAGAATGAGAAGAACGTCTCTCTGCCTCCAATGTGCTTACTGCATTTGTTTGCACACGATGGTGACCTACTGAAGAGCTGGGTTAGAGATCAGAAATCTCCAACTGAGCTCCCTCCCAACAAGAAGGACCAGCAACCCGTGTTTGTTCTCCTACATTTCCAAATAGAAAAGACTGTGTGTATTTTAAAAGTGATGAGTTGTGATGGGGCCACTGCTTTAATAGGGTCCTCAGTGACTCTGGTGTCAAACAGTAGCCTTGAACACCACTCTTGGGAGAAGAAAGAGCTGAAGGCTCAATGCCCAGTCATGTCTAGGGTAATATGTCAGCTCATAATTCTTTAGAATCTCCTGCCAGTAACAGCTGCAGCTTGCAAACCTCTGACCCCTGAGCTTATTCTGCCTTCTATTTTGTCCTTATGTAAAAAACTGTAACTTGAGCTACTCACCCTCAGCCTCCAAAGGATCCCATTTAACAAGACAGGCCTGGGCCTCCCAGGTATCTGAGAAGAAATGTATCAACAGCCGGTGGCATTTCATCTTAAAGCAGCTTGGGCTGGCCTCTTTGCAGCCTCCCTTGCTCTGCCCCTGGCATTGGGTGTGCTGTCTGTCCCCATTAGCTTGTCATTAGTGCCATTAATGAAAATCCGGTTTTACGTGCTGAAAAGTGATCCGGAGCAGTCTCGAGGAAATGCTATAAAGGTTGCTCCTGCTGTTAGCAGGAGTCTTTGACACACCTGCAGACGTGCCGGGGCTTTAAAAGGTTTCTCTTCCTGCATGGAAGGGCGTGCACCAAGTGGAAGCAGTACAATAAATAGTACTAATAGTTTCATTCTGGGGTTGTGAAAGCCTTCCCCGGCATTCCTATAAAGCCAATGCACTCTGATGAAAAAGTGACATGGTAAGGTTTTGTAGTTTGAGAAAACTGGTCATGAAGCCAAAGTTCACGAATGCTATGCCAGGCCTAAGGGTCATGAACAGTCTTCCTCATGAGAAATTAAAGTTTTTAATTTAAAATAACTGCTTGATGAGTGATAAAGTGTAAATTAAGTAATCTATTTCATGTTATGCGACACCAAGGAATGAAGATGCCAACATGGACTTTTATTAGTTGTCCAAACTCAATATAGAATTACTGAAATTAGAAATGTAAGACTGAAAAAGAGACTGTTTTACAAAGATTCATACTTCTGGATGGAAATAGAGAGATGTAGGAAAGGAGAGACTTCCGAGGTATTTCCATTTATCTGTACTTGGTATGTTAGCTCTCCCTGCCCCCTGACTCCTGTGCTAGAAAGTCTACAGACAAATTGGTAGTGTTATTTTAGGAGGTTGTAGAAAGTTGAGGATGTGGGGCTGAATAGAACAAGTAGGGTGGACCATTGTGGCTGTTTCAACTCTGCCTCTCCCTATTTTCCTCTGAGGCAACCTTCCATGAGCTCAGAAACAGCCACTTGCTCAAATCCACCAGAAATCATGAGCCCAAATAACTTCTTCCTTTACATCAGTTTGGTCAGATATTCTGTCATAATAATGCCAAGGGGAACTTTATAGTAGAGAGCCACACAAGTTGGTAGACCAACCACTCTGTAAAAGGTATTTGCTTTAAGACTGTGACCATGTTTGCTGAGAGAGGGAGAATTGGTATTTAAAGAGATGAGACCCCTAATTGATTTATGTCGTGCCAAGTGGTCAGTTATGAAATCATGTGCAGATAAGCACCACTAAATGGACTCAATAGGTTGTATCTATATGTGTGTGTGTGTTCATTCATATTTATATGTGTGTATATGTTCGCATATGCAGCAATAATAATAAAATTTAAAGAGGCCAGGAATTTGAGAGGGAGTAAGGGGAGACACAGGAAGGCGTGGAAGATGAAGATACAGGGGGAATGTTATAATATGTTTTACCCTAAAAATTTTAAAATACTGTGCCTATGATACTGAAGAGAAAATGGAGCATATGTATGAGGGAGTCATTAAAGAAAACTGAGCTCTCAGAAATAAGGATGAAGAGTCTAGTGCTGTGTTGCTGTAGTGTGTTATTATGGGTTAACGGAATGCCTGAGACAGGAAAATAGAAAGTAAAATTGAGCAACTAAATGAAGAAGGGTAAAAGGATGAAAGGGTGGTTGATGTCACTCTCAGGACCTGCATCCGGACTTGAGTCACTAATGCCATTCAGCATCTGTTCCCCTCATCCCCACAAGTCACTCACTAGTCATGTTCTATGGTAAGTCTTCTTAACATTTAAATCCCATTTCTGTTCCTTTCAATTTCCAGCTAGAATAGATGGTGGGGGTTAAAAGTATTCAGCTACAATGAGTACACTGCTTTAATGAGTCATCTGTTGTCCCTGTGTCAAGCGATACTCATTAATCCGTAGAGGTATATAAAATAATCGTAATTTGTGTGTTGAAATTTAAGTTCTGTTAAAATAAAGCTGTGATTTGCACAGAGGATTTGTTTTTCTTATTTTTCTCTTAATTAATATGCATAAAATGTGATGCCAGTCAGTAGGTACCCTATATTGTCTAAGTAGTGCACCCTCAGCTAACAGTAAAATAAATATCAAAACTCAGACTTACATGTTTAGGTTATTTCCATTTAAACACACAATTATATAAAATTCAAACACTTTTTTCTGAAAATGTGTAATTTCATCATAGGTATATCATGAAATAATTTAAAAGTACGCAATTATAATTTTATTTATTTATTTATTTATTTATTTATTTATTTATTGAGACAGGGTATCTTCATAACCCTGGCTGTCCTGGTATTTGCTATGCTGACCAAGCTGGCCTTGAAATCACAGAGACCTGTCTGTCTCTAGGTCCCAAGTGCTAAAATTAAAAGCATACACCACCATGACAGACACTATTATATTTTATTTCAATGTAGATATAACCACTTAAAATCTAGTCCTTTACTCATTAACAAATGAACATTGCATATATTATTAGGTATAGTATTTGAAATGTATATAGTTTTTAGAGTTAACTAATATATACATTACTTTAAATATTTGTATTTATTTGTAATACAAATATTTATTTGTAATACAAATATTTATTTGTAATACAAATAATGTAACTATTGTAAATACTTCCTGTCATAAGAACACTTTTTACCTGACTGTGAATAATTTTAAGAATTTAAAGAGATATATCATATACCATGTGACATTAGTTATTAAGAATGTTCCCATCTTCAAAATGTCTAAGACAGTAGACATAAGCCAAGCATTTTGGTTTCCTGGGTATTTTGTGCCTCCAAGCGACAGTTGAAACTCATAGACCTGCCTATTTTAGAGTATTGCCATGATTATTAATAATCAATCAAACCACCACAACCATTATATGAAGTGTTATTTTCTATAATGATATTAGATAAAATATCTCTAATTGAATCCTAATTGAATGTGTGTAGAGAAATAGGAATGGGTTTGTTAGGTTAAATAAGTATAAATCTAGGGCAAATTTATTAAGATATTATTTTCTATGTAGTATATAAAACACATATAGGGTAGATGATAGATAAGTAGATAGATAGATAGATAGATAGATAGATAGATAGATAGAAGTCTTACTTCTATAACTAGAGGACTGTGAGTCATATTCTTCACCTTCCTAACTGGTGGCTGTGAGTATAGTAATCCTATTTAAACCTTAAGTTTATTTTATTTGTAAAATCAGATAATAATAACATCTAATAAAATTTAGATGTTTAATTAATTAGGTACAATGGCTTTTAATAAGAAACATTCAACTGTATCTTGCATATTCAATATTAAGTTATATAGATATATGTGAAAGTAGCTAGAAGGATGGATTGTATAAATAGATATTAATATAAATTTGGCCATACTTTCTCTATTGAGTTCTGAAAATTTAAATCTAAAAGTATATAAAAACGAATGATAGTAGATCTATATGACACCTTCAAAGAATGAAAATCGTATAAACATGAAAAATGTTGGGTTACTTATCCATCATTAAATGATATTTCAACTTATTATTTAAGGACTCTCCATAGTGTCTATATATCCAGTCATGTTCTGCCTGGATATTATTACCAAATAAAATCCACTACATTTCACCTCATCTGATTTTAGTTTCTTAGTAAGCCTCACTTTGAAACAGATTAATTAATCTCCAAATCAGCCTATGTCTTAATTTCTCCTTTCTGTGTCAGTTCCATCCTGCTGCAGTTTCCAGTGAATCTCTATTTGCTCCCATTGGTATCTCCTCTTCACTTTGCCATCCACATTTCAGAAGGCATAGCAATCCCATTCAGTACCTGCTACTGAATGTTTCGCAAAGAGCAGCAGAAGGAGTACCAGCTTCTTCTGCATGTAGTTGGAAGGCCCTCTTGTGCCTCAAATGCTGAGAATTGGTAAGAGCAGAGTGAAGGAGTGATTGTGAGGAGCAGCAGTCAGATCTGCAGATGTGTGTAGGGTCTTCAACACAAGGTTAGACATAGGGGAAGTACCAGGACTCCCAGGGGCATCAGCTTCAAAACCTTCAGAGTCCAGCACAGGGTTACCAACAGGTCTTCCTTTTCATTGGTCATTTGTATTTGAAGGGTGGACTGGATGACATTCAACCAAGTTTAGGGCTGTTCTGAGTGTATGCTTTCCTGTCAGTGTTGGCTATGAATTAATATGTTTATTTTTAATTTAGTTTTACAAACTGTGAGGTTAATATTTTTAATCCCAATTATAAAATGACTTCATAAATTTATCACTTTAACACAGATACAGATTGTGTAGCCACTTATGTGAGTGTGGTTATTTTTATTTTTATGTAAATTAACCCATTTATTGAAGGCTAGGCAAATCTCAGATGGGAGGGCTTCTACTGGTCTTTCAGATTTTTTTTTTTTATTAAGATTTATTTATTCTGTACACAGCATCCTGCCTGCATGTATATCTGTAGGCCAGAAGAGGGCACCAGATCACATTATAGAGGGTTAAGATATACCATGTGGTTGCTGGGAATTGAACTCAGGACCTCTGAAAGAGCAGCCAATGCTCTTAACCTCTGAGCCATCTCTCCAGCCCCATGAGTGTGATTCTTTCTCCCAAATCTTCTTTCCTATTATCTTCAAAAAATTTGACAATCTAATGAAATATAATAAACTTTCAAATGGTTAAAATGTTTCACGGTATATGTTTGATATATATGTAACATGTGGAATGAAAGCAAAATATATTATTAGGGACTTAGTGATTTAAATTATTTTAAAATTCTCAAGAGGAAGATGATTACAGAGACAGGAGAACCATTGCTATGCTTGGGTGACAGCATTCTTCTATAGATGGCGCTGAATGTTATTGTAAAATCATTAAGGAAGTCTTAAGCTGAAAGCACGGGAAACATGGCCTAAATGTCTCAAAGCAAAACCAGACAATGTCATGGGATAAGATAAGCCACAAATTAACAGTATAAAACGACAGTGGTTAGAGCAGACTGTGAAAGAGAAGTCTTCTCACACATCTCAATACAATTTCAAAATGTCCACATGGTAAAGGCTAATGAAAGAGTATAGCTTTTGGAAGTTTGGAACATTCATACAAAGAGAGAAGGGGGAAGGTAAATAGCTTAGTGTAACACAGAGCACTAGCATTAAAATTTGAAAATAAAGACATACACATGTACACTTGTATAACGAGTCAAAATCTCACTGATTTAGGAATTTAATCATATAGACTTTTAAAAATATATCATTAGATGTATCTTATTAATTAAAAAACAAATCCACAGTGCAAGAAGCAATAGTGTAGAAACTGAGGGTTCTAGGAACAGAGTGTGCTTGCTCTCAGTCTTGTACCAAATGGTGAGCCCGCCAGGCCTCAGTGGATGGATCTAAAGCTGTGGCCACACAGACAGTCCTGGTCAAAAGCAGAGTGTGAGGAAGCAAGCCCAAAAGATAGGAGTGTGGGAAAGAAAAGATTGAGACAGAGGTGAGAGGAGATAAAGGAGTCTGGGTAAGAGTAAGCAGGATGCCCTACATGCCCTTGTGAACTTGTCAACAAGCTTAGCTTTTCAAAGCAGTGGCAAATATGGAAATGAGGAATCCTTACTGCAGACTGATGAAGCTTATAAAAATACTTGAAGGTGAAAGAAGCATCTGCTGAAAGAGACTATATCGCTGTACAGTAGTCACTAAACACACTGGCTCTAGAATCAGACTGAAGGGCAAAGTCCACAGCAGGATATGTAATCTATACTTCAGTTTTTTATATCTACAAAACAAAAATGAGATTTTTTTTCTTTAAGGGAAGCAGACAGATTGTCATAGATCAAGTAACTAGAACAATGGCTAACAGACTGTGAGCAATAACACTTTAGGTATTATATTTGCTAGTACAGACAGAAGGCAAAAATTAATTTTAAAAAATCTTATGTGGGGTTCTATTGAAATAGATTAACTGAACTATGTCCTTTTTGGGAAGGTTGTCAGTGATAGATGCCTAAGGCAATATATTGTGATGATAATGCATTTATTACAGAAGTGCAAAGTAGGCTTAAAATTAAATCTCAGGTAAGAAAATTTACAATGGTGATATAATAGACACTTATACCAATTAATAAAGAAATATATTCAAATGAAAATTGTATACTTAATCAAAATTAAGACTAAAATCTGCTTGATATGTATAAAACACTAATGAATTACATACTTAACAAAATTATTGACTGCCCCCTTAACACCTGGAATAAGACAAGTATTCACTGCCAGGCTAGAGATCTGTACTCAGTTTAACAAGACAAGAAAAATAAGTATATAAAAGCAGCTTGCACTGTATTCTCCGGTAGCTATATCTACATAACAGCTCCTGCATCTGTGGCTCAGGAGAGCGGATGGAAAAATTCTAGAGCCAGACTACTAGGACTCCCTCGTGAATCAGTCTCTCCTGGAGAGTGCTGCATAAGCAAAGCAGAACAGCAGCGGTATCAGTGGACGTGGACGTGTTAACACGGAAAGGAGGATAAGCACACTTATTAGTTGTCCAACAGAGAATCGTCAGCCTTGAAACCATATACACTCCGACTCAGCAGATTTTATTTACATGTCTTTGTGGACAAATATACACACACACACACACACACACACACACACACACACGCACGCACGTATGCACGCACGCACGCACGCGCAAAGAGAAAAACACTATGAATTGGAGAGTTGGGGGCACGGAAGAGAATCGAGGGAGGGCAGCTGGAAGGAGAAAAGTGGGTGGGTGAGAGTGATGAAATTCTACTTCAATTCAAACGTCTTTAAAATTATCTGTCTCCTTACCCACTTGATGACGGTTTTATAAACTGTAATACAGAAATTCTCATTTTCTGTGTTTCACTTTCTGATGCTTCAGATACCTGTGTGTAGGCATGGTCTGAAAATATAAAATGGAAACTCTACTTCCCATACTTTGTTTTAATTAATCAGCACATCTTCTCTTCTTAGAACATTTTTACATAAATGTTTTTAGACACTATAATATTCTATTGTGTAAGTATAGAGCAATGTACATCTTATCTGCTGGGAATAGGTTTCTAGATCCCCAGGAGATGTCTGAAACCCTATAATTTCATGTTTCTCTATCTTGCTATGTATTTATCAAGCACTGGTCTCTAGCATTTGCAGTTTGAGTTTCACCAACAAAACAAACACAACTTCCTCTCTTTTTCCCTAACAAGTAATAGAAAAAAGGGAGTGGTTTTCCCCACGGATTTTAGCAGCCTCAGCTTGGGATCATTTCTTTCTTTTGTAGCCTAGAACTCTCATGACTTCAGTTAAAGGACGCTCCTTACAGATTCTCTGGCACAGGGTGATAATAGCAGTGACTTGTGAACAGTCAAGAAGCTGCACACTTACCACTTGTGTATTTTTTTCTGTATGTGTGTACATTCTGAGAAATAACAGTGGCTGAATGTTCTGGTTCATGTCTGTAATCTTATCACCCAGAAGGCTAAGGCAGCCTGGGTTAATAGCTAGTTCCAGGCCAGACTGAGAGACATATGCAACACTATCAAAACGTAGCAAGAACAACAACACACACACACACACTTTCTCTCTCTCTCTCTCTCTCTCTCTCTCTCTCTCTCTCTCTCTCTCT
>JADRCH010000870.1:1179302-1222984 GCA_019843965.1 Rhynchomys soricoides | reverse complement strand
CTCTCTCTCTCTCTCTCTCTCTCTCTCTCTCTCTCTCTCTCTCTCTCACACACACACACACACACACACAAACACTCACACATAGTGTTTAAAATGCCATTTCAACAAACATGTGGAGACTCTGAATACTCCTGAAGAAAATCAAAATTTGATCGATACATCCCACCTTGGATAAAAGTCTGTTCAAAATAGATCGAATGACTTAATATAAAATCAGAAACAGTTAAACTGCCAAAGAAAAATGTAAGTACTCCAGGATATGAGTACATGTAACAAGTTTCCAAATAAAACACCAATAGCACAGGAAATAGCCTTGAAGATTGATAAATGGGTCAAATGAAATATCATCGATAGAATGGATGAGCTCCCAAATGGGAGCATTTTTTTTTTCAGAAATGTTTCAAACAAAGGTTAGTTCATAGAGTGGGCAGAAGACTGCAAATGTTAAATATACAAAAATCCAAAATTTCTAGTAAAATGGGCAATGATCAGACTGGACAGTTCTCAAATGAAGAAATACAGTTCTGTCCACTGACCTGTAAATTCTGTGATTTCATTTTTTTCTCTTCTTTTATTGGATGTTTTCTTTATTTACACTTCAAATGTTATCTCCTTTCCCGGTTTCCCCTCCGGAAACCCCCTATCCTTTTCCCCCTCCCCCTGCTTCTATAAGAGTGCTACCCCACCACACACCCACCCACTCCTGCCTCCCAGCTCTGGCACTTTCCTACACTGGGGCATCGATTTCATTTTTATTAGCAGCTGAATAGAATTCAATTGTGTATTTTCCCACATTTTCAGTGGTACCTATACTACATGTATTAGAAAACATTTAATTAGATCATATATATGTATATATTCAGTGATAATAATTATAGAATAAGATGTGAATTTGAGAGAAGGATTTGGGCAGAGAACACTTAGAAGAAATGAAGTGTGAATATGATAAAATGCATTGCACTCTGGTATGAAATTCTCAAAACAACAAAAACAGACTAATAAATGTTTCCTTTTTAAAAATTATTTTTTCTTCTCTCATCCAATATATCCCAAGTGCATCGTCTCCCTTCTCCACCCCTCTTAGTCCCCCCATAGCCTTCTCTCCTCTCACACTCACCTCTTTCCCATCTCCAGAAAAGAACAAGCCCCTAGGGATATCATCTGAACACAGCACAGGATAAAATGAGACACGCCATCACATCAAAGCTGGCCAAGGCAATCCTGTTGAAGGAAAAGGGTTGGTCCCAAAAGCAGGCAAGAGTCAGAGACACACAGGCTCCTATTGTCAAGACCTCCCCCCCCCCAAAAAAAAACCCAAAAAAACCCATGAAACTGACAACTATATAAAAAGGACCCAGCACAGACCCATGCAGTCTCTATGACCCCTGCTTAGTTGACTCTTGACTTCGGACCACAATGGATACTATACTGGACTTCCAATAATTATTTCTAAGACATTTTGTTTTTTGTAAGAAAGTTTTGCCTACATATATGTATATGCATTATGTGTGTGCCTAGTTTCTTCAGAGCTAGGAGTAGGTATTAAATCCTCCAGAACTGGGGTTACACATAATTGTGAACCAATGCATGTGAGCTGGGACTGAACTCAAATCTAATACAAATGTCTGAGAGTTCATGATAACATAAACAATTGAGCAAATAAGTAAAATGAAAAAAAAAAACAGACAAATCTGTCCAGAAATTTTAAATTTATTTATTTAACTATTCTGCCTTTAGGGAGAAACATAACTTCTAGTCCTTTAGTGACAGTGTTGAATAAGGGCTTGGGAGTACCTTCCCCAGAGTACTAGAACTGGGAAGGAGAAATAAACAGACTATTTCTGGTGCAATACTACCTTAGGTGGGTCAGCAGAGTTAACATCAGTGGTGACATGTGATGTTGAAAGCACATACTTTTCATATGATGTAATGAGAAAATGACATTTTATCTCTGTTCTTTGTCCCGATGCCATGATCTCAGTCTAATAATGACAAACTCTCACGCAAACTCTACCCCAGAACTTCTCAAAATTTGCAAGGTGAGCAAAGATTAGGAAGGTCTGAAAAATTCTCACAAAGAGACCCATATAAGCCTTAGTGAACATAGGAAAGGAAATATTGTACTTGAGATCCTTAAACAGCACTAAAAGATGGTGTAGAGCTAACCAAAGTAGGAAATTCACTTAATAGTACTGTATCATTTTTGTTTCATTAGCTGGATCGAAAGTATAATACTCAAGATATTCACAATCAGAGAATCAGGGTATGGTGTATATGAGAACTATATTTGGATATTTGTGAATTTGGAAATGTGGAAATTTTTTGTAAATTTAAAATATAAAACATTTATAATTTTATTTATATATAATTTATTGTATATAAAATAGTAAATAAAATATATAATTTTATTATATAATGAATTATATTATAGAAATTAATATATAATATCATATAATTTGTAATTATATATTATGCAGTATAGAAATTAATATATAAATTATATTATATATATAATTTTGTTAAAATATTAATAAATAAAAAATAAAATAAAGCTTTAAAGTTTTAAAAAGCATATATTCATAAAAATAAAGGAAACTTTGGGAAATTTCAATAATCATTAAATGTAGAACACATATTGTTATCTTGTAGTAGATGCTTCTGGCTTACATGGTCTCATCCTGTGCCTTCCAAACTAACGAAATATGGTCACAGCAGAAACCATGTATATGGTTTTCTCAGTAAATGCTTTTAGCTCTATTTTTCAGTTATGCAAAACTATTTTTAAAAAGAATTTATTTTAGTCTCTTAATAACATCAAGGATAAAAGTAGTTTTTTTTTAAAAAAAAATACTAGATTTTTTTAGATGTATCGATTGGGATTAGGTACTAGACAATCACTTGTTGTCTGCATTTTATTTAGTTGTGGATTTCTGTTCAGAGAAAATCTTTCCTTGATAAGGGGTGAGCTTTATACTTATCTGTGAGTATAAGGGTAAGTATTTAAAATGCAGTTAGAAATTATGCTTTCTTAGTAAAATCATAAGAATAAGTTCTTCTGCAGAATTCATGACCTTACGAGATCCTATTAGCTGGACAGATTTGAGTCCCACACTTGTTTTCCCTTGTGTTAAGCACACCTTAAGTACAATTAGAGAACTGTTGGTTTCCACCAACATCTGAGTGCCACTGTTATACCCTTAGGATGTTGTGCCATGTGGAGTGTCGTTCTAGTTCGTAGAAATCATGGCTGGGTAGGACTACTGGAAGCTTCCCTCTCTTGGAAGCTTGCATGGTATTTTCTAACACAAAAGCTAGTCCACAAAGCGGAGGCATCCGGGTCCAAACCAGATTGAATCCTCTGTCTGCCTCAAGAATTCAAAGTACATGGCAACTTCTGAGAAAGGGACTTGCCTTTAACTTCTGAGAAGAAAGCATGGGAAACAAACAATAGTATTAGTTGGGGGGGGGCTTTTGTACAACTCTGACCAACAACTGCAAAGGGGGACATCTCAAGCCTCACGTCAGAGCTTTTGTTAGATAAACTCTGGCTTTTGTGGCAAATTTTCATTTAGATGATATACATACATGTACACATAACCTTACCTGGGTTATATGTAATTTCATGTACATAGTAGACTGATAGTGATGTTTTCAGACATCCATTGCTATGTTATACTGCTCCTACTTTATGTGTAAATCTTCTGTCTCCCTAAAGTCTCCCTTTCCTATTTCCTTCTTCATATGCCTTGCTCACTGCTATTCCCCTCTCTATTGCTCCTTCATGTTCTCTTTTTACTTTCCTTGTGTCTGCAGCTAGCCCAGGCTATATACTCACATTTGAAGATTCTGGGCTAGGAATCATAAATAAGGCAGAACATGTGAGGTTTATCTTTCTGGGTCTGGGTTTCCTTTTCCAATATGATTTTCTAGTTTCTCCCATTTTCCTGAAAATGTCATTATTTCCTTTTTCCTTACAGGTGAACAACATTTCAGAGTGAATACATACCACATTTTTGACTATTTGCCAGTTGAAGAACATTTAGATCGTTTCCATTTACTAGTTATTTTGAACAGGGCTTAGCACAAGTATCTGTGGAGTATCATTTCAAGTCATTTGACCTTGTGCCAAGGAATAATGTAGCTGAATCATATGGGATATTTATTTTTAGCTTGGGGGGGGAGGGGTTGTACACTGATTTCCAGAGTATGTGGGCCACTTCACAGTACTATAAACAGTGCATGAATTTTCCCTTTTCCCTTATATCTCCATCCCCAGCATTGGTTGCTGATTGCTTTGTTGATCTTTGCCATTGCAATAGAGATAAGATGGAATCTCAAGGTTATTTAGATTAGCATATCCCTAACTGCTAGTGGCAATTAACTTTTTAAAGAATTTCTTGGATGTTTTATTTCTTCTTTTAATAACTCCCTGTTCAGATATGTTGCCCATTTTATTTAATTTTTAGAGGATTTTCTTTTCTTTTAATTCCTTATTTTGAGGTCTTCATATAGTCTGTGGTTCATTTGAAAACAAAAATCTGTATCTTATTACAACCGTCTCGGTAAAATGCTTCCATTATTATGCTGATTAGGAGAGAATTTGTTGAGGTCAAGTTTTCAGTCTGGATATCTACATAGTAGCAATATGTATCATGAAATAATATTTACTATGGGTTCTCATGGACACCCCAGGTAGCATGCTACAACTAAGAGAAGACAGTAGAAACAAAAGACAACAGTTCTGTGGATTTCACATTCTAGCCTATAAGGGCATACAGTCATTGAGAAAGTTAACTTCAAAATGCTTTTGCTATGGAATTCTAATTTATTTTTGTAGGACGTCTCTTATTGGGGTGTGTTTTGTTTTTCTCATATCACTGGCCATGTGGATTTGGAGAGGAAGATCAAAGATCAAAGAAGTTCAGTGTCCTTGCTGTCATGATATCAAGAGAACATGGTATCAATATGTCAGCACTGATATTAATCTTTATGACCTACCTGAGGTAGTGTTTGTCAAGTGTCTAAACTGTCAACTTACTTTCATAGTCAAGGAATGAGGCATAATATCCCAACCCCTTGTGGGTGGATTATCCATATAAATAATTTGAATTTATTTGGCATGAGAGATTTCTCAATTCTCATCTACTTTTATGATTTATAGATCATCAATTGATATCACCATGGAGCCACAAATATTTATTTTGTATTTTTGGTTACAATTTATCACTGTATAATCTATCATGTTGCTTGAATTACTCTAGCTTTGGCTATTGGGTTCACTTTTAGTTGACTCATGTCTCATGAACATCTTCTATCTACTGAGGTTTAGTAAAAACAATTTACTGTGATTTAATACTTTAAAATGATATCTTATTTCCTGTTTTTGATTTTAAAGCTTCATGTATTTCTTAATCTTTTCAAGACTATAATTTAAGTACATAATTTCTTCTTTCCATTTCTTTCTTGTATGTTCTCCCATACACTCTCCCTGCTATTTTTCAAATTCATGGCCTTTTCTACAGATTAATTATTTATATATGCACACACATGCACATATATTCCTAAATATAACTTGTTCAGTTACATAATATTCCTATCCTATATAGGAAATTTATATAAATATTTTCAATGTAATGATCTATGATTTTAAACTTTGGGGTTGATTTATTTTATTTTATGTAAATGAAGGTTTTGTTTGTGTGTATCTGTACCATGTGAGCAACTGGTGCCCATGGAGTTCAGAGATGATATTGAATAATCTGGAACTGGAGTCACAGATAATCGTGTACCACAATGAGGACGTAGGGAACACATCCTCTCCAAAAGCAACTATTGCTCTTAACCATGGACCATCTCTCTAGCTCATGGTCTATATTTTCCTTTATTTGAAATATTAGTACTGAGGTCTCCAACTCTATTCCATTACCTCATTGTGCCTTTCAGTTTCATATTGTCACAGATAAATTAATACAGAAGCATCTTAAGTGAGGAATGATTTTTTTTTCTAGGTTGTAATTTCAGAGTATATTAATCCACCAAGTCAGGGAAGGAACAGCAATGGGAGTTGATTGGTCTATATCAGCAGCAATCTAAGGTGGCAGGTCACAACTTGGTGACAGGCGAGAAGCAGGTAAGGACTAGAAGTAGGGTCAGGTTATAAACATCGTGACCCACTCTTAGTAACAAAAATCTCCATCAGTCATGCTTCTTGACACAAAGGTTCCACAGCCTCTCCAAAATAGTAACACCAGTAGGATCAAGTGACACAGGAACCTGTTGGGAACATTCACCCTCAAACCATAAGACACATGGAGCCTTCCTCTTTCTCTGTGACTTCACCAACAAGAAGCTTGGCTTTCATCATTTTCCATATATTTATCTAATTGGTCAAAAGCCATGGGTGTGGATAGCTTTTCAGCTGCGACCATATTGATTTCCAAGGGCTGTGCAGAGCTGGCCCTGTCCCGTATTAGCTGTAGGTCTCTGGAGAGTTGGTCTTACACTTCGGCTTGTCAGCCCAGTAGAGCTGCCTCTAGTGTTATGGACATGGGTGAGCTGTCCCTAAGGGAATGAGAATAGGAGAGCTGACCCTTCTGTTTACTTGTAGCAGTATTGAGTTGGCTAGCTAGGGTGGTGCTAGAGAGCTTGTTCTGCTGGTGTGGTGCAGGAGAGCTGGCGGCTGACCAATTCAGCTCCTACCCGGGCCCAGACTCAGGTCTTTGAGTTGGCCTATCCCAATGCTTAACCTCATTTATGAACTTATGAGGTATATGAAGGGGCTGTTCCTATATAATCAAAGCTGCAGGAGCTTCATGGCATAGGGCAACAACAGGATATCCAAGAGGAATCTGGGTGAGGGTCCAGTATTGATAATAGAGTCATTCTCTACAGCCGAATGACTCATTGCATTGATGATTAACAAGTGAAGATGTTTGGACAAAATAGCATACTGTGTGACAACACTGTGTCACTGTGTGACATATTGCAGCTCCCTTGTTTAGATTGTTGTTGTTTTATTTCATTTTGTTTTGTTTTATTTTATTTTGTTCATTTGTTCCTTCATTCATTTAGTTTTCTTTGGGGGGAAAAGGTTGCAAGGGCAGAGACCAGATACAAAGCAACAGGGAGATGGGTGGGATTGGGGTGCATGATGTGAAATTCAGGAAAAATCAATAAAAAGATTAATCACACTATATATAACCAAGATTCACAATAATTATTGCTTGAAAGAATATGAATATGTAAATCATTATACTTTCTTTTCTCTGAATGTGGAAAGTGGTGATAAAATTGAATTTGAAGTGTTTTTGTACATGGTTTAATTTTTAGGATATAGAAGGAATTGTCTTTGTATACTAATATTGCTTCAAACTCTTAAGACAATGTATATTCTTTTTTATCTCAGAACTAGTATGTGACTGTGGTTTGGGCATATGTAATTGCATTCTCTGGATCGAAACATATGGACAGATTGCATATTTATAAGAAAAAGGGTGAATATCAATAACATATGATTTGCAAGCAAAATTTCCAAGATATAAGGACACATAAATAAAAGATGCAAAGAAATGCTGGAAGTTATCCCTTACAATCATAAGTCAAAACAGTGGATATGGGGGCTGTAGAGATGGCGTAGCATCAAAATCATGTGCTGTTCTTGCTAGGATCCATTTGCCCTCCAACACACCCATCAGGCAGCTCGAAAACATTTGTAAGTTAGTTCCAAGGAATTTGGTGCCCTATTTTGATCTCTATGGGCACCTTCACTGACGTGTACACAACTTCACAGAGACAAATACATACATATATAATTAAAAATAAAATAGTTCTTTAAAATAGTGGGTATAGTTCTCTTCAGATCAGAGAAAGCATTTCCAAAAGTGATGCAGGGGGAAGGGGGTTCTTCTGAATGTCAAACATTCAGTCAGATATTAAAAACAACTTGACAGTTTAAAAAATGTGTAAAACAACATTTTCACAAACCATGGAGCATAGAGGCAAAAAGAAGCCACATTTTGTGAAGACAACCAATCCTAGCACAGAAGGGTTAGTGGCTTCAGCCTTATGGTATAAAACCTTGAATTCAAAATCTGGAAATCCCTTAAATTCTAATGTGATGAATTGTCTGTGGAGATTGATCATATCCCAAATGAGAAACAAGTCAACATTAGAACAAACTGTAAGTCAGAAACCACACGTTTTGTATTATAGAACATTGTTGCAAATTTCAACACACACACACACACACACACACACACACACACACAGTGCCTGAAGCTGAACCAGACTTACAATGTCTTACTAAGATATGTGAGCAAATATTCTACAGCTTGGAGTAGCAATAATCAAACTAGCTAAAACAGATACTATCAATCTGGTTCGTTAATGGTGTGTTCTCCAAATATGCTTTTATTGTCAACTGAATTGCTGAAAGTGTTTTATATGGTACAGAAAAGCAGACAACTAATTTGACTGTGAATGGCTTTTGTTGTGCCCATTTCATTTTATTAGCAGGATCTTATTTTATTTGTAAAATAAAGATGTGTGTTAATTCCTCCTTAGACTTTTTAAAGTTTCAGGAATTACCTCACATTTTATAAAGTATTAATGATGTATATGCATGTGGGGGTATTAGGCATTAAGTGCACATGAGTATGGATGATCAAGGCTGATGGGTGAGAGAGCTCAGTAAGTAAAGGAGCTTGCTACCAAGCCAGACTTCTTGAGTTCTATTTGAGAACCCACTGATAAAGACTAAAGAACTAGTGCATTTCTTCTGGTTGTCCTCAGTCCTCAAAGGCAATCATACACACACAAGCAAATGTATATATCAAATTAAATAGATAAAAATAAAAACTAATTAATTAATTAATTAAATGTAAGAAATTAAAAGCAGATGCTCAGTCTGCATCCAAACACTTTATGAAGAAAGTATATTTTCATGTTAAATTTAGTTTACAGACTCAATTATTTTCAAGAAGTAGGCATTATTACATATTCAATTTTAACTAAGTGACTGAAAATTACTGATGCTTCCCATTAATTTAAGGAAGATTTGAGTAGTTTTACTAGTGAGAAGAGGAGATACCCACTGATTCCCTCACATCAAGCAGGCACAAAGGAATAGGAGGACATAAATCTCTTTCACCATTGCACTGTGAGTCCAGCATGCTAAACATATTGGTCAATGAGTAGGGACTTCTGGACTATGAAGACCCATGTGGATTTTGTGTAAGTGTGGGGGTGGGGTGGCACTCTAGTTAATGTTTGCCTTTTGCTATTTGACCAGCTTCTCAAAGGTCCCCAAGAAAACAATCTAGAGTTTATATTCTAGGTCTAGTTATAAATTCAAGATTCTCATACATTATTAATTGTATCTGAGTCAACAGGTTTCTTATAAAACATTCCAGGTGACATCCAATAGACTGATTTATAAGACTTAGAGCAAACCATTTGTCTGTCTAGAGCATTTCTGTGGAAAACATTGTTTTAGGGTCATGCCTTAGTCTTCAGTGGGCAAGTGAACCACGTGGAGATCTGAATGATAGGATCTGAAATGCCTGCGAGTCTGGGTGTTCTGCAAGTTCCGTGTGATCCTGGGCACTTCTAGTTCAAATACCAAACACCGAACAAGGATACTTCAGACATTGTTCTCCACATTTGTGTGCTTTACTTATCTGAACCCTAGATATTAGTTATTCCAAACACAGTTTTCAAGATTCTAGCCTTATTTTTTTTTTTCACCTTGTCTTCAGAGGTGAGATCTAGAAAGCATGGAATATTCCTAAATGCTAATTAGATTCTTCCACCACCCTGAGCCTTCAAAATGTGTCTAGTTAAGCATGAAGAAGAGAGGTGTGCTTCCTCTTCTTTACCATTAAGCTTCACCTGGGGAAACTATGAGAAATGCAAAGCTCTTATTTATAAATACCTCTGTTGGTGGCTCTGTAAACAAGTAGGTCTCACATAAAACTTCCCACCATAAATTGGTGGTTTTTCTCAATCTTGACTGCTGACCAGAACTATACACAGGTTGTATAATTATCAATGCTCTCTCTATCCACTAAATCATCTTTTTTTTATTTTTTTTGCCTGAATGATGGGATGCCAGGTGTTGACCTCTTAGAAGCTCTCATGGGAATGGAAGGGGTATTGGAACTGGAGAATCAATTTGTTAGAAAGTGTCCTCTGAAGTAGTTTTGGAGAAATAAAATCTATCTCATTATTTGGTAATAGTTGCTGGAACTCTGCACTTGAAATCATTTGAGGGTAATTTATTACATTTAAAAGCTATCTGTCAAATTTTATATGGTCCAGGATTGTATCACATGGACACAAATTGCATCCATTTAAATGTAGGCAAGATTTAATAAAAATAAGTCAACCACTATCTGCAGAAAGTTTGATGGATTTTGTGTTATTTGGGTAATTACTAGTGTGAATTCTATTGCATAGTATTTTGCTTTTTATACATTATCTGCTATGATGTTAGTAAGAAGAATATTATATGGAATATAGTCTAGTACAGAGGAAAGAGGTGAGTTCAAGTCCTTAGTCCTAATCACTTGACTAGTGAAAACTAATCATGGTAACAATTACTTAAAATACAGCAGGATCATGAATACATCAGTACCATCTTCTGAAGTCTCTTCTAGCACCTCATCTCCATTAATGCCAAGCCTCTTGTCATAGCTTTATGATCCAGCAGTTTATGCAGACCTTTGAAGGTATCATTTCCTAGTCACCATCTTTCACATCCAAATTCACCAAGCCCATTTCATCTGCTGTCTCACATTTGCAAAATGTACATTTTATGTTAATTTCTATAGCTTAAGTGCCACTTGTGAGCATTTGTCCTCTGCTCAATCTTTTCAGTCTACTTGAACCAAATCTATTTTGCTTCCTTCTCACCTATCTTAGGGGCATTCTTAGGAAACCCTAAGTCTCTGATGATAAGGATAAATATGACCAGATGATCTTCTGATTTAGCAGTGTCTCTGAGCTATCTTCCTCTTCTTTGTTTCAGCCACACTGACTTTAACTCATACTCTAGCATATCTCTTCACTTCTATAACAATATATTGAAAAGAAACACCACTCTTCTAGCATCTACTCTTCATCACATTTCAGGCTCATCAGAACTGTCTTAGGAAGATCTTTTTCTTCCAACATTATTAAGAAAATTACTCAAGTTGTAGATAGTATCAGGAATCACAGCTATACTTAAAAGAGTTACATTTTGTAACTAATTTGTGATGGTTTCATTAATGTGCATAAATCTTCAGAGAAGACACATTTTAAGACAGGAGTCATGCTTTTATCTTGAACATAAAGTTTCTTAGTTAGCATTGATCATAACATGGCCAATTCAAAGGAGAAAAGCTGAAGTGGAGATGGAAGAATGGATATAAGAAATGAGTTAAAGAAGAAAGGTAGGAGAAATGGCTGTGGAGATGGGAAAATGAAGAAGGGAGGAAGGAAAGAAAAGAAAGAAGAGAGGGAAGAAGGAAGGAAGAAAATACAAAAGCTGAGGATTTTTAAAAGGATACTAGGATAACAACCTATTTGTGTGTTTTTTCCAGACAAAAGAAAAATGAGATAGTACATAAGAGAGTTTGGAAAAAGGGGGGGGGAATGATATAATTATACTACAATCTTAAAATCAGAAAATGACGTGGAACTTCCAGGGATGGCATATATCTTCCAACCTTAGGTGAAGGAATGCTTCACAACCTGAGGGACGTCAGAGAAGAATTATGTAGGTTTCCATCATACTATATAGATTAAGGTGAACTTGGAAGCTTCTGAATTTTAATTTCAAAAGTTTTTAGAACTTAGTTAACTGTAACTGAACCTGGACTGTAAAAATGTAGATATGGATTAACTCTCTTAGGTCCATCCTGCCATTTGAAATGAAGAAGCCAATATAGATATTTTAATAGAAAAGTTCAGTTCTTTTTCATGGCACTACCTAGACAGTTTGTTGTGCCAGGACATAGCTGAATATCTCATTCCCAGAAACTATCTCACAGAAACTCATTGAAATTGACCAAAATACCAAAAGATGGAAACATCTCTCATGCTTATGAATCAGTATGATTAGTAGAGCAAAAAGGGCCATACTACCAATAGCAGTCTCCAACCCTTGCTTCACAGAAATTGAAAGAACAATTTTTGTCTTCTCAAGGACACACACACAAACACACACACACACAAACCAACACACACACACCAAATAAACAGTCAATAACAACAATAATAACAAACAGGGCAGCTAAAACAATCCTGAATAATAACAGTACTGCTGGAGTTATCATTATCCTACTTTTATACTTATGCTACAGAGATATAGAAATAAAAAAGGCTTGGAGTTGGCATAAAAATACCCACCTTGGTCAATGGAATTGAAGACATGGGCACTAATCCATTTATCTATGTATATCTGTTTGGGTTTTTTGTTTGTGTGTTTGTTTTTACCTAAGAAACAAAATATATACACACACAAATACACAAAAGGTAGCATCTTCAACAAATGGTGTTGATCCAACTAGACAGCTTTATGTAAAAAAATGCAAATTGATCTATGTCTATCAAGCTCAAACCTGAATTCCAAATGGATCAAATAACTCAATATAAGGTGAGATATCCTGAATCTGCTCGAAAGCAACTGTGGGGACTATAATGCTTGAACTCATTGCCAGAGGAAAAGACTATTGAAACAGTACAGCAATAGCACAGGTGGGCACTTAGAGCAGGGATTAATAAATGGTATGTCATGAAGCTGAAAAGGTTCTTTGTAGCAAAGTACATTATAATTCAGGAATGGTGGCAGCCTACAGAATGGGGATAGAGCTTTACCAGTTATACATCTGATATAGAGTATAAAATACTCCAACAACAACAACAACAACAACAACAACAACAACAAAAATCCAATTGAACATCAAGAAAACAAATAGCCCAATTTTTAGACATTAGGTAAAGAACTAAACAGAGTCCTCAAAAGATAAGACTCAGATGGTTGAGAAACACTTAAAGAAATGTTTAATATCCTCAGCCATCAGGGATATGAAAACTAAAACTACTTTAAGATTTCATCTTACACTTGACAGAATGGCCAAGTTCAATAAAACAAATGATCAGATATGTCAGCAATGATTCTGGGAAAGGGAGCACTTATTCATTGCATGAAAACTTATACAGCTACTATAGAAATCAGTGTTGTGGTTTCTTAGGAAGCTGGGAATAAATCTACCTCAAGATACAGCTATACCATTCCTTGGCATATATACATGGGATTCTATATCCAACTACACAGATACTTGCTCATTTATGTTCATTGCTGCTTCATTCATAGTAGTCAGAACAGGTGTCTGATTGTTTTTGCCTAAGAGAAAAGCTCAGTTCTTTTTCAGCCTACTGATTCTTGTTCATGGTACTGAAAGGCACTCTGCATGATACCAGAGAATAAAGATAATAATCAGCCTAGCTATAAACCTTGCCACCTATAACAGTGACCTGCCTACAGTATATACTGTGAAATAGTGGTGTAAACTTTACTGGAGTAGCCAACCACTTTCTGATTATACTTACAACCCAAACATCACACTGCTGAAGTGACCAAAAGCCTGAGTCTAGATAGCTTATGTGCCTAGGGGAAAACAAAATTCTATTGTTCTGTTAAAGAAACATAGTAATAAAATTATTCCTAATAACACCCATTATGCAATATGCATAGATCAGTGTCTCACTCAGCCTTCATCATAGAATCTTCTTGCAGTATATGGGAAATAATAGACACCACAAACAGAAAATGTTCAGAGTGAGTTGCTGTAGTGCACTCAGCCCTAAATGGGATAACTTTATCAATGTCTACATTAGGGCTCAGGTTTCTATGCAGAAGAGGAGTCAGAAAGATTGTAAGAACCAAAAGTAATGGATGATTTCATTGGATGATATTGTATCTTCCAGATACAGCATGACTGATGCACGTATGAACTCATAAACTGTCAGACCATACACAGGACCTATACAGTTTCAAGCCAGAGTTCCAGAAGTGAGAGTGGGAAGTGTCCATAAATTTCCCTAACCAGGAAGCTGTTTGAAATTGATACTTGTTGACAAAAGAAATGTTAGTTTTATTCAATGCAGACTCATTGGGTATATCAACCAGACTCAGATAGTTGGCCAACACAAACTGAACTTGATAGTATTTATTTGGAGACTTTGTCTAATTTTTCTCTGTTAGCATTTATTTTCCTTCACTGGTCTTTTGCTTTTGTATTTTCATTTCTATTTATTTTTCTATGTGGAAGGGTTATGTGTATATTTATTGCTTTGTTTGTATGTTGATTTCTTTTTTACATAAATAGAGAGTGAAAGAACATTAAGTTGGGTGGATAGGGCGGTGAGGATGATCTAGGAGGAAATAAAGGAAAACTGTGATAAAATATATTGTACAAAGTTATTTTCAATAAAACAACATTATAAAGGAACACATTAATAATTAAACCTTCAGAAAGAAAGCAAGTCTCAGCTTAGCTCAGTATTGAAGTAACCTCATCTCAGCTATAGACATGTTCAAAAAGAAAGTTCCATATGATTCTAGATGCAAGTCAAACAGTGTTACACCTTCCCCAGACATTTATATCCTCTTACCTGAAGGCCAGAGACCAAAACTGGGGCAGAAAGTCTTAGTCATGTTTGCATACTGCCTACAGTCTTGATGCACTGGGCCCCAGGACATAATAAAATGTCTATGTTTTTATGCAACTAAATGTGGGACTGTTTGCTACCAAGACATAGCTACAACAAAGAGGTTTTCTGGGAGATACTTCTTGGAGACAGTATTTTCATGGGTCTTTCACATTTCTTGAATAGTGTGACCAAAGTCACTAAGTGCCCTAGGTTCAAGCTGTGCTTGTAAAGAACTTACTTAAATGAGTGCTGTACCTCACTCTGGAGCAAATGGGAAATATGATTACAGTCCTATGATGGTTTGGATACTTATGACCGCCTCCCCAGACTCATGTACTTAAATGCTTGGTCCATATGTGAGTGGCACTCTTAGGAGGTGTGGCCTTGTTGGAGTAAGTGTTTCATTGTGGAGGCAGGCTTTGAGGTCTCATATGCTCAAGCCATGCCCAGTGGGACAGTTCTCCTTGCTGGCTATAGAGCAAGATGTAGAATTCTCAGCTCCTTCTCCAGCACCATGTCAATCTGAATGCTGCCATGCTTTTCACCATGATGATAATGGACTGAACCTCTGAAACTGCAAGCCAGACCCAATTAAATGTTTTCCTTTATAGGAGATGATTTGGTCCTGATGTCTCTTCACAGCAATAAAACGCTAACAAAGACGAGTCCTAAGGGAAGATGATTTGCTTTGGAACAAAAGCAAGACATGGTTACTACCATTATAATATATTTAATTTCCCTAGGAATAGACTTTTCTTTTTCACAAATTGTTTTTTGTAAAGATATTTATCATACCTTGTAGCATCTTCTTTAGGACAAGAGGAACCAGCAGATGCTCATGTTGCTTGCTGTGTCATACATCTCTAAACAAATCCTGTGTCTCCTGCCAGCAACATGCCAATCTATAGTATGCAATCACGAAAAAAGAAAACTGAGATCTTTATGGGTCTTGAAAAGCATATGCATTTACAAATAGACCTGAGTCTAAAGTACTGTTCTTGCAGCCAAATCTGCATGACTTGGGTTAAGTTACTCAATCTTTCTGTATGAGCTTCATCATTTACCAAGTAATATATGTGTGTAGGTGTGTTTGTGTGTGTGTTTGTATGTGTGTGTGTGTGTGTACAAATACAGTATTGTATATAAGTTATGTAGAAGAGGACCTGCTCTGTTCATGAAACAGGAGTCTTGTCAGTGACCATCCTCCCTGAATTTCCCATAATTCCCATGTCAACCCCTTCTGTTCATCTAAGTGTTTCCTATTTAATGGGCAGTACACTTTGTCCTCAGATTAGGGAGACTATTCTTTAGAGGGTATTTATTCAAGGTATTTTCATATTATAATATCATTTATTCTGATTTGAGTCTTGGAAAAATATCACCATTAGATTGATTTAGTCTTTTCTGATATCTTAGTATAGGTGAGCATCACGATTCTCCTAGAGTTATTCATTTAAACCTTCTCATCCCCTTTTTATGGCAATCTACCAGTTGCTTAAAGAAAGTCCATGTATTGGTTGACTTTATTTTTCCAACTAGTGGAAGAGACATTAAAAAAAAAATTAAAGGCAAATATAAGTACCTGAAATGATCTAGAAGAAAAGCAGTTTTAGATATATTAATCCCTCATGACATGTTTACATGTAATAATATTTGTTTTTCTTCTTCTTCTTCTTCAACTAATGCTGCTGTAGCTCTGAGCTAACATGCTCACATACTTAATTTTTAAATGTATCACTCTTGAGCTTGAAAGCAGATGTCATCAATAAATATTCTAAAGTATCAGGCAAACCCAAGACTCTCCCAGGCAAAAAACACCCCTGACATATGACTTCCTGAATCCGAGGGAGTAAGACTGTCTCAAAAACAACTAAGTCTGGATTAGCACATAAGCCTGCTGAACAAGAGAAAATCCCAGGTTTCCATGCTACAGCCTCGGTGGGAAGCCAGATGGGAAGTGCTTACCAATATAGCATCTTTAGAGTCCAGTCTTGAAACAAAGCAGTGTATTCTAATATTTGGGGGAGGATATCTCTAAGGAATTTAAATAGAATAGAATATAGAACAGCCAAATTATAATAAACATCATATGAACTTTTATCATGTAGTTTTCCCAAGTAAATAGCTAGAGGGCCAACACACATACCTCAACTTTAGTTCTACACAAACAACCCCGTAGATATGTATTGTTCTCACAGCGTGTGTGTGGTGTGTGTGTGTGTGTGTGTGTGTGTGTGTGTTAGTGCACACACATGCATGCATGTGTGTACACTGCTGTGTATTTGGGGGTGATTGTAACAAGTAATGAATAGTTGACCTCAGTTTTTGCTGACCCACACTCTATACCAGCTTGAAGATCACACAGAAAAGTTTGAAGATGTGGTAACTATTTGTATTTCTTCCTTCCTTCCACAGTCTCTGGTTCAGCAAGTCCATGGTGGGACCAAGATGTTCACTGTCTGACAAACTCCTAGGTGGTGCTGTGCATTGAATATGAGTATAATGAACTCAGGATTCAGAGGACTCATAAGTCTGCATGACATCCAGAGGTTCTGCTAGGCTTGGGTGAACTCACTGCTGCCCATATGGTCAGCTGTGGCCTTGGAAAAATCCCAGATTACCTAAACTGGTTTCTCACATATGTAAGGTTAACAGTGTGTAGACTACTACATGTTGGTCTTGATGCTGACTACTAACATCTCCTCCGTGTATCACTTCCTCTCAAAAGGTCTAGTCTGGGCTGTTTCCACATGGTTGCTGTGGCAAATTTTAAGAGAAAATAAAGCATCATACTAGATCTTTTGATGTCTGGTTTAGAGTAGGTCCAGCATCAATTCTGAACATTCTACTGCCAGAAACAAGTGACAGTATAGCCATAGCCAGGATTTGAGGATAGGGGAAATAAACTTGTCTTTTTGGGGAAGAGTTTTGGAGACTTGCGGTGCAAAGAATTTGACTGAGGAAAGTCACGAACCTGCCACAGCCTCTAAGGTAGAGGCCCCCGGGGCCTCTCCTGTCATTCTAGACTTTCCAGAATTACCAGTAATTGTAATTGGAACACAAGATGATTTCATTGTAAGGTGATATGTAAGTCTAAGTTTCATAGAATTTGATTTTAAACACCTGAAATCTGAAAATCCACAAATACATGAAGGAAAGAAGGAACAGGGCACTGGTGAGTAGTAGTTGGCCATGAATTCTCTGTGGGAACTTGGATCCCTGAAAATAATAGCTTACCACCAAATGGAGCAAAGAAGACACCATGCAAAAAGTTGAAACATAGGAAATTAAATACACCGTGGACGTATATTGTTAAATAAGAGGACATTTTGTCCTTGGTTTCCTCTTTCCTGTAGCTGAAGTCATTTAAAGAGGTTTGCAGTAGGAGGCTTGAAAAGAACTCCCTGTTGTCCAAAGTGTCCTGCAGTTAAGCTCTGTTACCAAGCCTTCTGGACTATAGCTCCTCTCTTTTGCAGTTATAATGCCATGCTCCCACCAGTACTAAGAGTTCTTTCATTTCTAGGAGACCTGTGGGTAAGAAGTTTAACATGGCTGGTCCTGGAGAATATTGCTTCTGGGACATAGGAGAGCAAACCGCACGAGTTCAAAGGTTCTTCCTTATACAATAATGAACATTGGGCACATTGATTTTACTGAACACATCCCATTCTGCCCCTGGGGTTTCTCATTACTAGGATTTTCGGCTTCAAAGTACTCAGCCCCTTTTCAGATTAAAGTATTCACAATTATTACTCACATTTAACAAAATTTGAAACTTTTTCCAATCAAATATGTTTTTTTTTAAATCTCCCCAGTCTCAAAGCCTACATGCAATACAACACAGAAATCAAAACAGGTGATTTGTAAACCCTGAAGATAGAATTGCTGTTGGGGGCAGCAGTTTCCTCTGGCTGGAGCTCAGGAGCTGGAGCTGACCAAAGATTCTCTCCTGAGAAGGAAGCAAGTCTGTTCCTTCCCAAAGGCTTTGTTTATGTAACTCTCTAATTATAGTATCACCAAAATCACAAGGATTTTGCCATGGGAAAATGTAAAGTCATTAGGCAACTTAAATACACCCCACCCTCTTCAGGCAGACAACACAGTCATTAAGCAATTAATGCATGTTAAGACATTTCCAATTTTGTGACCTAGTGCAGGTTCAATCATTTAGGATTGGAGAGCATAGCTGGAACCTAGTCATTACCCTTCATGATGGGAAGCAGAGTGTTTTACATGCTTCTTTTAAAAATGAAATTCCAATCTCCAGCCCCCACAATGCACAGAGCATTAGACTGGTTGCAAAACAAGATTGGATACTGTTTGACAGTGCCTGGCATTTCCAATAGGTGTGTGAGTCAGGCTTGGGCTTTAATCTTTGTTAATTGGCTGTCTTCAGAGCTTGTAGATTTCAGGCCTTCTAAACCCCACTGTCAAATTCTGCTGACATGTTGGGCTGTGGTTTGTTTTGGGTCCCACGGAATGGAAAAACTTCATCTACTTCTGTTTCCAAAACAACCACAGGGACCTGCTTATCTTCCTTGTAGCCAAGGTTGGTGACAGTACGACATGTTCTCTTGTGTAATAATAGAAATATGGGCACATACAAAGACAAAGAATAAGCAGGTATTTTTGTATAAACTGTCCACTGATAATGTTTGGGTTCTACAAATTTTATGACTTTTCCAACTGTATTTGCTTAAATATCTCTCAGTCAGTCATGAAATGCTTATAGCGGAAATGAATCTATGTAATTTTTAAGAGAAACAAGAATAAAGCACTTATGAATAGAATATCCATTGGCATTTTCCATATGCTAACACTGGGTGTGGGAATATCACGATGAATAAGGATTCCTAATCTCTACTGGAGTGCCATCTGGTGAGACAAGACAGATGACAGAGAAAGAATAAGATAATACATGTGGCCAAGATACTAAGATGAAATTAAAATATAGCAGTGTGCTATTTTATTCCCAGGAGTTTATCATAAGGCTCAAAAACATCAAAAAAGAATGGATACTTCATTGGACCCAGATATTTCACACAAACCACTCAGATTCAAAGTTCTTTGGGCAGAAGAAACCTTTACTGTAAAAATTCCAACTTAATGGCTTGACAGTATCCTGTGAAAGACATAGAAAATATATTCAACACTACATTTTTCTTTATGTAAAGAAGCTATCAGTATGTATTTATATGTTCACCCTAAGGATTTGTCTACTATTGAAAACCAAACTGTTATATTCAGGTTTGATTTCTCAAAATTTGGAAAAAGTATCACTAAAGCATGTTGGAGCTTTCTTGTAACATGTCTTTGCAGTGTGTGTGTGTGTGTGTGTGTGCGCGCTCACGCGCGTGTGTGCACGCAAGATATTCTGATTTCAATAAAAGAAAGGAAATGAAAAAAATTCCATCACAAGACTTAGGGCCAAATTCCTAATGCTAGGTATATTAATTATCTTTTGTTGTATTCGAACCACTCCCAAATGGGTTCAATGCCAAGCATTTGTTTAATCCATGCATCTGTAGGTCCATAAATTGGCTATTCAGGCTGAGCTCATTTGGAGTATAATTTACTCTTTTATTTATTTCTTCAGTCTTAGGCGAGAAACCCAGGAACTTGCACATCTAGGCATACCCTCTACCACCTAGCTAGTTCTGTAGCCTTCTCTTGGTCTTGATCACCCTCAACCATGTTCCTGTGGTTAACTTCAGTGTGGAACAATTTTGCTTCTTGGGTTTCATTGATCATTCCAAATGGAAAGACATGGCTGAGCTGTTTATCTCCCAGAATCACACAGACTATCTGACACTAAGGCAGGAATTGAAAAGGTGGAGCTGAAGTCTGAAAGTCTTCCTGAAGGCTCAGCTCAGTGGGCCCAGAATGGGCATAGTCAAACTGAGGATCAGAATGTCTTACAAAGCTTCATGCTTGGTGAGGGAAATGACAGTAAAACAAACAGATGTAGGTAGACAATATTGCTACACCAAGACTGAGCATTCCAATAAACAGACTGTGGTTGAATATTCCTTCTAAAGCCTTTTGTGAGACAGTAACAGCCACTAGGAAGGATGTCCTGGTTTTGCCCTTTAGACCAAAGCTGACATATGGCTGAGCTTTGGCGCAGAGGTTGAGGGAAAGAGCATGCCTTTGGCTTTCAACCCCGTACATGTTTACAGAGCCTCTTATGTAAACTAGATATGTATCATTGGTGGTGGTTGTCTGCTGCCTGGATGTAATAATCACTTACTTCCTTTTGTTTGTTGTGGTTAGTTCACTTTCAAGGAAGAAAGACAAAAATTTCTAAGTGGAACAAATGCTAAGAGGCAGGGGGAAGGAAATAGTGAAAGAATGAGAGCATCCCTTAAGGGCAGGGATGGGACCCTATCATGGATGCCAGAGTCTCCAGCTGGAAGTGATCCTGCACTTCAAAACTTGTTCTTGCTCTTGGTACATATTAGATGTACCTGGGAAAGTTTGCAAGCTTCAGGCCTCACCCCAGGGCAGTAGAGTCAGAGTCACCAAGGCTGTAATTCAAGCACTAGGTATTTTTCAAACCACACTTGTGAATCTAATATCAGTCAAATTATGGAATATGGATCTGTATGAATGTATGCCATGTCAGGCATACATGTCTGCAACTCACCTGAAGGATAGCTCCATCTTTATCATCTTTGTCCATCTGTGTTTCATCAGAACTCAATAATAATGTGATTCCTTGTTAATCTTTCTGAAATCAGATAGAGCACTGGACCCTAAAATTCAGTAACTATTGGCTTGAAAGTTGCCACTTGTCAAAATTTCATATTTCTTCTCAACACTCAGCTAATGAGTTTATCACCTATATCTAGAGAACCTGATTTTGGGAAATCATTGACATTTTTAGTTGAAGTATGCTTTCTGTTCAGAGTAGGCAAAGGTACCTTTACATAGATTTCATATAAAAACCACATTCAATATTTTAATGGATAAAGTGATCGTATACTAAATGCCCCTAGATATGCCTCTATAATTACACTTTATTCCTTTTTATTTGCATTGTCTGCAGCATGGCAAATATTTTCAAACTGTTGACATCGAGTTAGGTTTTTCTGTTACGTCAGTCAGGTGATGGGCACAAATTTAAGCTAAATTGTTTAAATATCTAAACAAAACTTGGACCCTGTGTGGTTTTCTTCAGATTGTCCACAGCAGCTGACTATGATTTGATTTAGTATAGCAACTGCAGACTTTTTTTTTCCAATTGTGTGACTGCTGGAATTCTGGGGTCTTTTCAGAAGGTATGGAAATTCCAATCAGTTGGGTTGTCATTGGTTGTTGGTTGGTGGTGGTAATGATAGTTGGTTGCTATTGGTAGAAATTTGCTAAGAAGTCATGCACAAGAAAGAAACAAGAAGAATAAATTAGATATCCTGACTGTAAAGAATCATATTTGCCCCAAGAAACTTGATGCCTCCACCAATCAGCAGGAAGTACTCTCATAATAAAGATGTCCCTTTTCTGACCCCTGACTTTATTCACTGATCTCTTTCTTTTCCTCTCAGTCTTTTTTTATCTCCTATCTAGTATTAGAGGATTGAAAGGGTGGAAGAAAAAAGGTGGAGAACAGTGGAAGACAGAGGAATCCAGAAAGTAGCCAAGAACAGCTACAGACAACTCTTTCGTCTCCCCATAATATCCCCAGAGCCTGGACAACAAGGCATCTATCCCCAGGCCCTGTAACTAGATCTCTACAGCTGCTTCAAGTTCAGAACCAGCAAGGCTGAGCTCAAGCCTCCTCCTACTTTCTGCTGCCAAGGATCAGAGGATTATAGCACTTCCAGAACCAGTATCAAAGGATACCGTTCACAAAGGGTGAGGAGAGTTCCTTCCAGTTCAAAGCTGCAGTCCCTGACACCCTAGCAATTAGACAAGCCTGTCGACATTCTGAATAGTGGGAGGTACCACTATCTGAGAGCTGGGTAACTATCAAATTTGAAAAGTTGACAAGTTCAAAACCAAGCAAGTCCATAACCTCATAAACAGTGGGTAATGCACAGTACATTCAAGATCTTAGAACCTGAAATTGTGATTTCTATTGACTACTGTTTTTCTTTTATTGTTTGTTTACTGATGGAAGTTCTCAAGTGCAAATGAAAGCAGATGGTGAGGGGAAAACTCCCATGGAGCTGTTTTAACATTCTGCTGTGTTCATCTCATCCCTTTTCCTCAAGGAGAAGAGGCTTAGAAATTTAGACATTGCAATATTCTTGTAGCTTTCTCCAGTACAAAATGTGTTGCTGAAGATAAAGACTTGCTGCTCCCTAGCCAGAGCATCACCACGCTTAGCCCAACATGTGCATTCTTTGTATGAGCTTATGCTTCTGTACACTGTAAAGTGTCTACAATCGTTCATAGATATTTCAAATGGCTCCCTGGCTCATTCCATGGCAGATTCAGTCCAGATGCAATTCCTGGATTAGGATGCAGAGAAAGCAATCCTTCTGTTACACTGTGAAGAAATGGCTACAAGTGTCCTATCAGTCCTGGAAGACTGAAGAGTGGGGTTGTAGTGTTTGGGAAGATGATTTAAAAAATCAAACAGAAAGTTTCTGACAATGTAGAAAGCATGGACTATTGGGAAACTCCCAGGTAGAGGTGGAAAATGTGTCAAATTGCATTCAGTGAACCAGTTTGAACATTGGCATAAATTATGCACACATGGATTTGCAGTGTGGGGAAAGAGCAGGGGAGGTACTGAACATTTCTTAGTTCAAAAGGGAATGAACATAAGGGAGAATGAGATGATGATAGAAATGAGGCTGAAATTTTGTAATATAAACCCCAACATTTGGGAGGCAGAGGCAGGTGAATCTCCGAGTTCATGATGAGGTTATTCTACTTTAGGAGTTCCAGGCAGGCCGGTCAAAGCTACATAATGAGATACTGTCTGAAAATGGATTAGATTAGCCCAATATTTCTTGACAGCTAAGAGACCACAGAGCTCCCAGGGAGGCTGGAAACTTGTTGCTCCAGACGAACGTGTAGAAGGGGCAAAACTGAACAGAGATGCTTGGTATGTACCTGCTTCCACAGAGCTCCTTAGACATGCAAGTGCCCTGGTACCCACCCCAGAACCCAGGGGAACCTCTCAGAATGGAAGCCAGATGCCTGCAGAAGTCTGTGTAGTCACACATTCTTTGTGTGACTTTGAGGGGCCTTCTTCAGTACTCCAGTCAAGGCTGCCCCATTGCATGTTTGCTTGTTTCAAAGGTACCTTCAGTCTTTTCTTGCCTTTTCCCATAGCAGAGATGATTTTCTACTTGTAAAATACTAGAAGAAGCAAAAAAGCCAAGACAAACACACACTGTACTTCCAAACCATAAAGAAAACAAAAATTGAAAATCCTTCAATTTTCTACATTCCTTGTTCTTTTGTATTTAATGCTTCAGATCACCTATGAAATGTAACCTTAAGAGACATAGACTCATGAGACAGTTCATTTAAGAAATGGGAACCCACCTTTCCCAACTCCTTACCAGGATCCCCATGAATAGTACACCGATCCTTTTCCCCTATTCCTCTAGCTCACCAGAAGCATTGGTGAAATTTAACTCTTCGAGCTGCTTGCTTCCATTCTATTTGACTTTTTACTTGTTTCCTAGCCTCTCCCATCCAACCTCACCATTAAACAGGAACATGTTTCTAAATTCATTCTTGCACGTTGATTTGTACTATTGTCTGTCCTGCAGAAGTAACATCTGTGGTTTTAATTCTGGCAGCCGCTGGACTGAGCATGGTGTATCGTCATAACTTGGGTGAAGTTCATATATCTACTCTTCAACAGATCAAGTTTTATAGCCTCCCACCATCCGACATCCACGTCTTTTTACCGAGTCTTCAATCTATCCCTACTAGGTCCTTTCTCACTTCCTTTGATCTACGAATAGTTAAGAAACTCAAGCCTTGAGCCTCCTATCTTCTCATTTTACCATTGCTCTACCCTAGATCCTTTGCACAGGCCTTTTTATACTCCTGTGTTTGTTTCTATTGTGCTTGTCTCAGTCTCATTTGCACTCATCAAAATATTACTAAGCATAGTCACAGTGATACCCGCTAGTGGGCTTTAATAAAAGCGTATAAGAAAACATGTCCATGCTTAGAATATGAAAACTAGTTCCAATTGTACTGCCTGTCAGAGGTTCCAGTTCCCCAAATGTCGGATGCCAATGGACTCTAAAGCATCACAGCTCCATTGCCTTTCTCAGCATTTATACAGTGTTTTATCACTGTAGCCATGACTGTTTTCATTATTCCAAATTAATGTTTTTTTTCATACTAAGTAGGTGCTGTGCCACTGTGGTATTCCCCAGTTTCCGTTGTCATCAAAATGGATCTTTAGATCAATATATGACAGATCAGGGTTAAAGTCTAAGAAAGGCTTCAGAATAGATGAAGTCAGTGTCTCTTTATTACTGAGCCCTTAGAATGGTTTTCCTCATGTCAGATCTGTGGCTTTCTGGAAGTCTTATCATTGGTTGGTTAACAATCATAGCAACGTGGGAATTTTAGACATAGGGTGTTTGTGTGTGCGTGTATGTGTGTGGGGGTGGGTGGTGTGTGTGTGTGTGTGTGTGTGTGTGTGGTGTGTGTGTGGTGTGTGTGTGTGTGTGTGTGTGTGTGTGTGTGTGTGCGCGCGGGTACATACATACACACAGTATTGCTGTCAAGATCAGCGTTGGGGTACATCCAACTCTCCCAGCATCTCTGAAACTGCCTCCCAACTTCTCTTTCTAATGAGGTGGCTGCAAAGAGCTTGAGAATGAGACCAGAAGAAGCTGCAGTCAGGATTTTATACAGCCTCATGCCACCCACAGTGGCTCAGCCTCTGTTTCTGGCACCAGCAGTGAAAAGCCAGGACAGACTGTTCCTGTACAAGTCATTCACGTATGCCTCGGGATCATTTGAAGCTCAAAGCTAAAGGGTGAATGGCTCTAAGTCCTTAAATTGGATAGAGTCAGTTTTCATACTTTTTTTTGTAAATTCATTAAAGTAATAACACCACTGCTCTGAGTCCCCCGAGGAACCCATTTCTACACAGGACTGTTAATGATTACTTAAAATGCAGTAACAGCAAAATCACCAGCCAAGCTAAAAGGAAAACAAAGCTTAGAAAATGATGATAGAGTGACATATGGAGTTAGAACCGTTTGAGACATATCATCTCAAACTCAAAAGTAGTGAAGCAAATAAGCTTTCTGAATTATTCTTTCTTTGTTTTTTGTTGTTTTTTTGTTGTTTTTTTTTTGGAAGCAACATGGAGAATGTAACTCTGGTAATATCACAATAAAAACATATACCACACATCTGATGAATAAGTTCAATTTTAGTCATTTTCCAGAGCAAAGAGAAGTCTCACATTTAAAAGGCACAGAGAGCTTTGCACATTTCTTCAAGTGTAATCCTCAAGAGACCTGCAATTATATAGAATATCAACAAGTGCAGACTAAGATATTGGGGCTTGAAGAAGTCAAGAATATTTTACACTTTTGATCTTGTAGTGAGAGCATCTATATCAGCACACTCCAGGGCAGACTCCATACTCAGAAGTAGTTAGGCAAGGAAACCTGACCCAGTGCTTTTGTGTGTTTGCATGTGTGTGTACATGTGCGTATGTGTGTCTATGCCCTTTTTGTTGTTGTTTGCTTGCTTGTTTGTTTGTTTGTTTTCTCTAACAGCAAAAGAACATGAAGTTGGTTTGGGGAAGGATTTGAAAGGAATTTAGGGAGGAGGTAGAATATGATCAAAATATATTGTATGACATTCTCAAAAAATAAGCAAAAGCATAAGAAAATGTCAAATTGATATGAAAAAAGAATATTATAGTTCAGAACTGAATTAGGACAGGGATTCATTCACTCCTCAGCTCTCCTCTGTCTCTCTTCCTTTCCTAAGATGTTTATATTGAAGAACAATTTCATATGCAAACTTGGGATGAATCTGCTTGTAACGTGCTGAACTTTCAACTTAGAAAATAAAGCTCTCAAACAAAGACAGTGAAGATAGCTAGCACACCCAAATTTATTCTATGCCTCCTCTGAAACCTACCCTTTGCAGTGAATCGGTACTTTTTTTTATCAGTATTGTAGAGTAGCTTTGCCTGTTTATGAACAATAATGAATGGAATAGAATACTATGTCAGCCAAAAGCCATAGTGGTGACTTCTTTCACCCCCTACAGTAGCTTTGTGAAAGTCGTATTATAAAATGTTACAAATCATTGATCACTGTTGAATAATAGTCTTTACAAAACTAACCATATACATTTAAATATTCTACGCTAGATAAAGATGTAAAGTATTGCCTATTTCTCACTACTACAAATAATTCTGGTGAGCCTATGTAATTATTTTGGCTGGGAGTAGAAATTCCACTTCATAGCTGCACAGTGTCAGTTATAAGGAACAGTGTCAAAGAGTTATACAGACTGGTTGTATTATCTACCATCCAACCAGCAGTTCATGTCATTTACCACTCCAGGTCCTTGTCAAGCCTTGAGAGTTTGTCATTTCCATTGACTGCATTCTAGGAGTATATGGATATTTCACTGAAATTTAATATAGATGGAATTGTGGACTTTCAAACTTCTTACTTGTAGATGTGCCAATCTTATTTCATGGCTTGCAGTTTTTAGGTAACCTACTAGATCTTTTAAATTCATGCAGAGGCCCCCAAATTTTATCCACACACACACACACACACACACACACACACACACACACACACACATATATACAACAAAAATAGTATCTATAAGTGAGATCCAGTGTACTAATGGTATTTCAAAAAAGATCTCCTATACATATGTATGTGTAAGTTATTATATATAATACATACACGTGGGAATACACACACACACACACACACACACACACACACACCAATCCTGCCACAGGGATACCAATACATCTATATTCATTGGTGCTCTATTCAGCAAAAACAGGAAAAGGAGTGATCAGCTGACATGTCCATCAACAGATTAATGGATAATGAGAATGGATTTCTGTGTACAATTTATTCAGCAATAAATAAGATTGGATTTGTGATATTTGCAGTACAAAGGTTGAAAGAACTAGAAATTATTTTATGAGGATTCATACTTCAAAAGATAAATACAGCATGCTATTGTTCACATATGAAGTGCTGATGCTTCTAAATTTTATATATGTCTACTTATTTGCAAATGACTATGAGTATATAGTAAAACTAAATGGGAGACCATGAAGCAGAAAAGAGTAATAGAATATACGAGAGACGATGGTAGAAAAAGGAGCAGAGGAGGCACAAGGGCAAAGATAAAGTAGTTGGGGGAGAGATGAACAGAGGAAGAGCAAACAAAGAAAATATGCATGAACAGGCTACAACTAAACCTGTGACTTTGCATATTTTAAAAATTAATGTTATTAGGGGACTATGAGATGCAGTTAGTAGGAATGGAGCAGATTGCACCCTGTCCCCGTTATCCAGCCCATCTCTGGACATGCTCTCTATAATGAGACCTAGCAGTTCCTCCAATTAAGTAGTAGAGTGTGTTCCTTAGTCTGTAAATACAGCCTAGCACTCTGATTCACTCTGGTGAATGACACACAGCAAAAGTGACAGTGAGTCAGGTCACCTTAGGCATGGAAACTTTGTTCTAGTTTCTAATAATTTAGTTGGAATCTTATTGAGACCCCAAGTGACCAAGCCCATGCTAGCCTCTGGGAGGATGGGAGACATCTGGACCATACAGAATTGTCCCAGCTGAGGTTGTCTTGGGGGGCTGAACAGAGTCTCAAGCAATCCTCATTCAAGCCTTCTTAGATAGAGACATGGAACATACAAGAAAATGATTAAAGTACTATTTGCATTCACTGACTAACTCTCAATACCAGCTATGGCAGGGTCATCCTGCTTTATACACTCTTCTTACAGCAGCTCCCGTTTTACTGAGTCTGAATTTCTCTGGCTTTGTGGTAGTTTCTTTACCTGGGGTGGGGGTGGGGGTGGGGGTGGGGAGCCTTTGTCCTCTGTTGTGTTTCAAAACAACCAAGTGAAGTTCTACTATTTCCCCTCCTTCTTCTACCTCCACCATCTTAAAGACCTTTGCAGAAGATGTCAAAAAACCCCTAGTCCAAACAGGCTCTAAGAAAACAAGCAGTGTTCTGTGATCTAATTTACTTCTGGATGGGAACAGCAGTCAGTTCCCAAGTACAGCCTAGGAAAGCCAGGAATTGCCTGTGTCAGCACATGCAGCTTCCCCGGAACTCTGATGTACTGCCAAAGAGTCCTCCTCCCAAAGCAATCAAGCCACCTCTTTGCCAGTGATGAAAATGCTGTCTTTGATGTCTCACCGGATCTGTGCTAAACTATTTCCAATAAAGAAAATGACTCTGCAGAAATCTTGTCTTGTTAAAGAGGCAATGTGTCAGAAAGGGCCAGAGAAAGGCCATAACTTCATAGGATTCAGAGGCAGCTCACTGAATAAGACTGAGAACAAGCAGATAGGAGGTGGAACCTGCATTCAGCATCTCTAACTAGCTCTTGGGTGGTACTGATGTAGCTGATCCACAAGCTACATGTTCAATAAATAATGCATTAGCTTTGGACAGACTGGTCTAAGACCAGGGTGTCAGCCTCAGCTTTCTCACTTGTTTCTTGTGTTGGTACAAGAATTGTATAAGACCATGTATTTAATGGACTAATCCATTAGTTTCTGGAACTTAACACACACAGAGTTATTGTATTATATAAAGATGCCCAGTCTTTCACAGACACTCTCGATAAAAACAGGTTTCAATTCTCATTAGAATTTCTGTGCCCAGGTTGGTTTCAATATTTTCAGAGATGCATGGTTTCCCTACCATCATTGCAAGCAGTATAAGTTAACGAATTAAAGTGTTGTGCATTCTATTTATGATGAGAAGAATTAAGAGTGGGACATCACAGAGGGTCCACCCTGAGTCAGGGCTCTTATGCAAAACAGATATAGTCAACCTCTGTTTTTATTTTCGTTTATTCCATGCCCTACAGTCTGCTGGATTATGTATGCATATGTGATATGCATTTCCCTTTGTATCAAAAGTTGAACTTGAGGACAGAATGAATTTCTCCAATTGAAAGTACTCAAGTTTTTCAAACCCACTTTCCTTATATAAATGTAATTAATTACTAATTAAGAGCAAAACTGGAAGATTTGGGTTTATTGTAATGGTTAAAAATCATGTTTAAAATAATCTAAGATACTAATGAACTGCACCTCTTAGGGTGTCAGAAGTGGCATGTCTAAGGACAGAGAGTCAGATTCTGGGGACTTTGACTTTGACCTAATGAACTGATAAATCTTAATTGATTTTATAATATGATAGCATATTGTGAAGTCAGAAAATGTGGGAGAGACCTAAATAGAGGAAGTGAGTACCTGATTTGTGTCCTTGGGGTTATCTCATGTCCAGGCCTCTTCTTAAATCCTCCTTTCTCTGCTTCTCATCCATCATGATGGAAACTGATCAGCTGTGCCACACTCTCTCTGTCACGGTGGGTAGAAATTTCTGAAGTAGTTAGTCCAAATAAAGCTTCTTCCCTTGAGTTGTTTATGTCCAATAGTTTGGTGGCAGCAGTGAAAAACAACCCATACATTTAGAAATGATGAGAAAAGTCTATCTAATGAACAGGTGCCTTGAACTCTTACAGCAAATATATCCCAGAGACATTTTGAATCAACATCACATGGAAATTTACTAGAAATGATGAAACATGGGTCTTTCAGCAGACCTGCTGAATCAAGATATCTGGTACAGGGCCCAGAAATCTACAATGCAACAACCTCTCCAAGTGATGCTGAGGCATGTCCAGTTTGAGGAAGATGGCCTTGGGGCTTCAGTTCTAATAGAATTAATTTGGTCCCTTTCCACTTTTTAGAACAACCGAGCTAGAATCTGTATGGTAAAGTTATCAAGAGATTTGTGTAGTCTTCTTGAAGTTTGGGAAATAATACTCAACCTGGAAAAAATTTCTCTTTCTCTCTCTCTCTCTCTCTCTCTCTCTCTCTCTCTCTGTCTCTCTCTCTGTGTCTCTCTCTCACTCTGTCTTTCTCTCTCTCTCTCTCTCTCTCTATATATATATATATATATATATATCTGTCTCTCTGTCTCTGTCTCTGTCTCTCTGTCTCTCTCTCTCTCTGTGTATTGCATATGTGTTGTATACACGTGAATGGGTAGGGACATGTACATGTAGAGGCCACCACAGGACATCATGTGACTTCCTCTGTCACACTACACAATTTTACCCTTGAGACAGTGTCCCTCGTTGAATCAAATGCTTGTTCTTTTGGCTCGACTCTCTGGCCAGAGAGCTTAGAGTCTCTATCAATGTTCACCTAATCTCTATCTCATTCCAGGGTTACAGGCACTTGAAGCCATGCCATGCTTTTCACAGGGGTGGCAGGGATTTGAACTTAATTCCTTATACTTGCAGAGCAAGCCCTCTCACCCACGGAGCACCCCCCAATTCCCTCAATCCAAGCAAAACATTACCCTATTTGTCCTAATGGGAATGGATTAAATAAGGTAGTAGGCAAAATTCAAAAAAATTCCTGGGGAAAAAAAAGAGGAAGCGTCTGCCTAGTGCTGTGCTTGTATTGGTATGAAGCAGATGAGGAATGAGCCCCCCAGGCCTTACTGTTCTGCTGTTTAAATGCTGCTTACCCAAGCTGAGGGGTACATTGAGCTTAAGGGAAGCCAATTACAGACATCAATCTTGTTGTGAAAATATTGAAAATACTTCTCATCTTGGCACCAGTTTTTCAAAAGAATGGCTTCTCTGCTCCATTTCTGGTCAGTTCAGATCAGAGGTTGATACCAAACAGAGAGGGAGGGAGGGCTCAGTCATTCGGGGTGAGGAAAACTTTCCTTCCCAAGTTTCAACCCAAGGCTCTGGCCTTAAAATTGGCTGTCTCTGCCAGGTCTGGTTTCCTGGAGGCTCTGAGTATAGAAAGAAAGTCCTGTGGTGCAATGCCTTCTGGTCAAGATGTTCCAGCAGGCCACTTCGGCCATTGTTTTTATCTTGCTCACTCCTTGTACTTCACAACCCTGGCAATCAGGAGGATCTGCATCCATGCCTCAGCTTGTCTTTTACTTTTTTCACATTCTCAGCATAAATATAGAGCATGTAGGCCCCTGCAAGTATCCCAGCTACTTATGGAACCAGAATAATCAACAGAGGGAAATAAATCTCAGACTTATTCAAAGGTATATACATACCTATACATTGAGCAGCTGCTGACATATCAGACTCACTAGACCTTCTAAGGAATGAATACCAAATGTGATTAGGCATGTAATGTTTCTATTATGTGGACATGCCTTACAGGAAACAGGGAGGGGGTTCAAAAGATGTCAGTCCTTGTAAGATGCCTGTCTGAGTCCCATAAAGAGGAGAGTAAAGGAAAGAAGGCGAAATAGAAGTATCCTATACAATTGTTACTCTAAGAAGGCTTTTTTGTTTGTTTGTTTGTTTGTTTTGTTTTTTGACAGCAGAGATTCTCTCAGCAAAACTGGCTGCCGGGGGGTTACTCATGTGTTCTGGATGTGGGACTTTCCTAGTTTTCCTACTGCAGTCTGTCACTGAGTGGACACAACCTCTGTGCAAGGAAAGCAACTGATACCAGTTAATAACAATTAAAGCCATTAGTCACTGCCTCTACAGATGGAGGTCTATGATGTAAATGTCATATCCTTAATTTTCTTTTTCTTGTTGTAAAGCATTATTTATTATATAAATTATGTAAGCATCCTTTAAATGGCAATATGCCAGCCTGTCTTAAATGGTATTGCTGATCTCCTCTACGTAGTTCATCACATTTAAGAGTTAAAGGCACTTGAAGCTATTTTGAGCTTTTACATGAATGGAGGGGATTCAAAGTCAGTTCCTCAAACTTGCAGAGTAAGCAAACCCACAGAGCCATTCTAGACCATTAGAGCAAGGTATCAACTGTGTATTTATGCACAAATTCCATGTTCTTTCTGGAAAATTAACAAGAAAATATTGGGCTTTGTTTTGTACAACTTGAACAACTATCCCTGATCCTTTATCAAAGTATGGAGAGTTACTGGATAGTCAAGAAGAGACGAGATCAATGTAGCCATGGTGACAGTGACCCAGCCTGGCCACATGCACAACTGCTTTGCTGAATCATTCTATAATGTTTTTGCATTATAAAATGTAAGCTTTCCTCTCACATGTCCAGAGAGGACTGCTGTGAACTCTTTAATAAACAGATTGAAAAATGCAAACAATAATGGCAAGTTTCAGTTTTTATTGAAAATAGATTTTTTTCACATAATATATTCGGATTATACTTTCCCCTCACCAACTCCTCCCAGAAACTCCCCACAACACCCAAATCCACACCCCTTCTTTCTCTCTTTCATCAAAATACAATCATCTAGTTAGTATTATTGCTGTTATAAAATACAAACAAATCAGAATAAAACAAAACAAACAGAAACAAAGCACTAAAGTAAAAGCACAAGCAACATACCTGAGACCAGTTTAACTTTAAAATTCAAGTGTAAATGGGAGATTGCTTTTAATATTTATAGCTGTAATGAGTAGCCACTAGCAAGTCATTTCAGTTTTCCTCAGAGTAATGGTTATCTCCTTTGTAAAATAATGACAATCATAAGTGAGTAGCTATTCAGTAGAATGGTTTTTCTTGTTGAATGGCATCATTACATATGGACTCTGAGGTGACTGTGTGGCATGGTTCGTGCTCCCTTGTATGCCTTAAATCCCAACAGTCTCCTGCTGCCTTGGGGTATCACTGTTTTGAGAGACTGTAGAAACTTAAAGAGGCAGAAGCAGGGCCTGGCTGATTCAGGTAGCTCACTGTGGGTGCACTGATAAGATTACAGCCCAGTACTTACCCACAAACCTCTGGTGTAGTCTAGAACCATGTTATGTTTTCTAGATTGTTGCGATGACAACACCCTCGACTACGTGATTCCACTGCCACACTCATCATGATGCGCTGAAATCCTCTGAAACTATAGTCTAAAGGAAATAAATCATTGACCCATGAAGTTATTCTGTCACAGTGGCACAAAAAGTAACTAATATTTCTTTCCTTTTTAAAGATGCATTTATTTTATATACTTGAATACATTGTTCTTGTCTTCAGACACACCAGAAGAGAACATTAGATCCCATTACAGATGGTTGTGAGCTACCATGTTGTTGCTGGGAATTGAACTCAGGACCTCTAAAAGAACACTCAGTCTCTTAGCCACTGAGCCATCTCTCTAGCTCCCAACAAATATGTCTTATAGGGAAGCATTTTGTGTGGATGTGTGTGAGCAGGTATGGTACATTTACATGTGTGTACCATCTCCGCCATGCATACAAGTAGAAACCATAGGAAGACTTCAGATGTCTTTTTCTATCACCCTTTACATTATTTCTTTAAGACAGGGTCTCTCACAGAACAAGAAGTTCACTGTTTTGGCTAGGTTGTATGGTTATTGACCTCCTGGGACCTGCTTATTCATTCTCCACTAGGTTATAGGAACAAAGAGCCATCCCTTAGGTCCTCCTTCTTACAAAGCAAGTACTGTTTGTTCCTCAATTAGCTATCTCTCCAGCTTAGGGACCCAGGGAGAACATGAACAAGTTAAACCTGGAGGGAAAAATTTGCTTCAAAAAAAAAAAAAATAGTCTAGCCAGGAAATGAATAGTATAGCTTGGAAAGGTTTCCTGTTCTCTTCAGTCTTATGAACTACCGTACTTTCGAGTTTGTGTCCTAATCCATTAAAGGAGGAGCTTTAGATATGAGGTCACCACTATTTGGATGGTCCATCTGCCAAGAAAAAAATGAAGGATACTTCCTTTGGTCTGGAATACTGCAGCAAAATGGGAGAAATTCTTCATGTCAGAAACTGACAAATGAGCACCATGGGGGTTAGAGAGATGGCTCAGTGCTTAAGAGAACATATAACTCCAGCAGAGGACCTGGGATTGGTTCTCAGCACACACATGTTGACTCAAAACCATCTGTAACTTCGGTGTCAAGGGATCTGACAGCCTCTTCTTGCCTTTTTGGGCATCATGTACATATGTGGTATGCATACATATATGTAGGCATCATTCATGCCTATAAAATAAAAATTAGATCTTTAAAAAACGATCAAAGTGCTATCATCAATTGTGGTTGGAATACAAATGAGGAATCAAAAAGCCTCTAATTCTTCTGGTCCACATTTCTCTGCACAGCCATATACTTGGTTTATGATTTAATACTTCTGCTAGAAATGAATATGGATTGTTTCCATATTTATTTATATATGGCTATATTCATAGTTGAATATGAACATATGAATATGGATATACTCATAGTTAGTGTGAACATATGCTGGAAAATTTGAGGTATGAGAATAATGACCAGAACTGAAAAAAATAAAAAAATAAAAAAGCAATCTGTGGTACAAGCTCACTAAAAAGCAGAAAAGAACACACCAATGAAAACTCAACCATTTCTTACCAGAATATCTATCATGTTCCCAGGCTTTTTACTATATGCAAATAATTGACAAGTCTCCACTCACCATAATGTTTGACTATACAAGCAGAGACATGGCAGTGGCCAAACTGTCCACCAAGCCTCTCAAAAAATCCAGAGGCAAAGTAGATATTTTTTTATTCTGCTTTAATTTTCTATTTTATTTCCTTTTTTTTCTTTGTTTTTAGTACTTCCTGATCACAGTTTTTCTGCCCTCCATTTCTCCTATGCACACTCCCCTCCCAGGTCCACTGCCTCCTTTCAGAAAACAGCAGGCCTCCGAGAGATAAAGGAGGAACAGGGTACCATAAGATACAAAAGGACTAGGCCCCAACCCTCATATCAGGGAGGGGTGGGGTAATCCAGTAGGAGGAAAAGGGTCCTAAGAGTAAATGAAAGAGTCAGAGACACCCCAGTCCCACAGTTAGGAGTACCACAAAACCACCAAAATAACAGCCATAACGTATATGCACAGGACATAGCATAGACCCATGCAGGCTCTGTGATTGTCATTTTGGTCTCTATGATCCCTGCTTAGTTGATTCTGTGAGACTTGTTCTCCTGGCATCCTTGACTCCTACTTGTTTGTAAATTTTCATAAACACTGTTAAGTTCAAGAATGAGCCTAAAGATTCTTTTATCTCCTTTCCCAAATTTTTAAATGACAACCTTAATTCTTTTTCTTGGATACTATTTCTATAATAAGACAAATGTAATCTGATTTTCCTGTAATAAGGAAGGAGGTACTACTATATTCCATTCGATCCAACCAAAGCCCTGAAGTGACTCTTCTCATGTTAAAGCTGAGCCATCACTACAACTGAAGATATAGACCTCACTAGCATCTGGGTCCTCCTCTAGCTCTAAACAACCCCAGTCCTATTTCACATGTTCAGTGCCTGAAACTGCCAAGAGGATGATGCACTCATAAAACCATTTCCAATGCAGAAGTTCCTGATGCAGGTGCTTTAGGAAATGTCTATAGTGCCATGACAAGCCCAAGACATCAATAATAAAACCAAACATTCAGGAAAGAGAGACTCTGAAAGGGACAGTTGACTCATGTAACACACTCATAATTGAAGGAACTGTAAATTCATGTAGTGACTTTGGGAATTCATTTCATGTTTTGACAGTTACTTTATTATTCAATAAATAAAAGGATTAGGTCCTTAGAACTTCTCTGTTTTTATGTGTATATGAGTCACCTTCAGACCTCCTGTGATACAGATCCTCAGGCAGTAGGTGACATTCCTAACCATGTCACCTGCAGCACCTTGAGCTTGGTGCTTAAGGAGGTATGTGGACTATTCTTTGTGGAGAGAGAAAGAAAGAGAGAGAGAGAGAGAGAGAGAGAGAGAGAGAGAGAGAGAGAGAGAATAGAAAGTGTCAGTAGCAGGGAATTACAAAATATTGGTTCCAGAAGGACCCTTAAAAATTCTATATGCAAATCCTATTACTCAAGTATGACCTATCTCTTGAATCTTCAAGGTTTGGAGAGAACTACCATTCCTACTTTTAAAGGGACACAGACACTCGCAGGTCCATAGGAATTTAGTAGTCCTCTAAATTGTTCTATGAAACTATAAATAAGTCTTGAGAAAACTTCTAGCTTTGTATGGAAAGCCTTGATCCTTACCTAGTGACCATTAGTGAAATGTTTTTTCAGCTCAGTTGCTTTACCCACTGAAGATAGACTGATCTTCATAGTTTTGGAAACTGTCTACTCTTACTGTCATGTTTAATTCTAGGCATCAAAACATGACTATTTCTAATGACCAATCTTACTTATATGAGGCAAAAAAAAGAACTAAAAATATTCACATAGAGTTGGAAAATCCTATTTTTTTCTGTGATGTGATGTGTGTGTGTGTGTGTGTGTGTGTGTGTGTGTGTGTACTCTGGTGAAAATTATATTGTTTGAAGATACATACAATATATACCATACTATACAGTGTGTCTATTATATATCATGTTCTGTAACACAATGCTCTATTGCCTATTCCCATTTTCCCCTACAGTGCTTTTCAGTCTGAGACTCATAGATTAGTCTTGAATTTTAGACTTGCTGCTTCCTCATGAGCCAAACTAAGAGTGTGTCAGTGAGCACAACCCTGCAGAAGTATGTTTGTTACAATCGGAGCCATTCAATTTCTCCTAAATGGGTGGGCCTGTTTTATGCATTTGCAACTTCGATTTCAAGGCTGGGAATACTAAAACTGAGAAAGCTGAAGTACACAGGAAGGAAATAAAAGGGCCAAGGACTAAAACCAACTGGGAAAGGCAATTACAAAGTGTATTAATGTACTCTGTGCAGAAGTAGGGATTTATTACACTTGCAAGGGGTGTATGTCTGTGTATGTGTGTTTGTGTGTGTGTGTGTGAGCGCGTGCATGCATGCGCATGCTTGTGTGTGCACCCGCAGTATGAAAGGTAGAAAAGAGCTGACATTTGTTAGTCTCAATTGAGTAAGTGCAGTTGTAAAGAATAAAGGGAGCTTTTAGAAAGTGGGCAGCTGTGGCAGAGCCTGAAGCCATGGTACTTGATACTGCAATATACTCTCTCAGTGATGCTAGGCTGCTTTTGAGAGCAGCAAGCAAGCCATTCAGGGAGGAGAACAATAGCAAATGTCAAGACTGAAAGAAAGAATCCATCCTTTAAAAGACTGTTGAATGACAAGTAGGCCAGATCAAAGAGAGAAACTTATCAAGTATTTATAATTATAATGCTAATGGACTTCAATAATCATAAAAGAAAACTCTAATAAAATACAGAAGAGGACAAAACTACCCAATGACTCAAACACTCACCATTTCCCCCATTCGGCTTTTTTATTGTGTATTTATTTCATTGCTCAATCATTGAAAAGGACATTTCTGGAACAAGCTTCAGTGTATTTGCTTTAGAAATTATACAGTGGAAACTGTGCTAGAGAAGAAAAAAATATATATATAGGACTCATGAATAGTGTGCTGTAAGGCAAGCCACAGAGCCTGTATCTTAACAGGAGATTTTGAGATCAATGGGAAATATTTAAGGAGAGGCAAAATTCTGAGGACACAACCATCCCCTACTCCTGCGGTCCTTCCTCCATTCTTGTATCAGTTCTGTGCCCTACACATACACGGATATGCAAAGCTTCCTTCTAGCAGCTTGAAAGGTAAGATTTGAAGGGAAAACCCTGCTTTTAAAAACTTGCTTGGGCTTGCTGAACACCACAGTGGTTTAGAAGCCCAGGAAGAAATGTCGAAATCAGTCATTGCAAAATCACTTTTGCAATAAGTAATGAATAAAAACTGAAGGAAAATCTCTTTCTTCCCCAAAGTAAAACTCTACAACTTAACTTGTCTAAACAGCTCCTCATAATAGAAGTTTAAAGGCTCCATAAACCAAAGTGTTTCCCACAGCCAAGGCCAGAACCTCCAGCCATCACTGATTGATTGGTTCATTCTTTCAGATCTGTTGAGATAGGGTTTGTGGAAAGCACAACCCTGGACAATACTGTAAAAAGCAAAAATGTATGACATCTTCCCCATAACCCTCAGAGGTCAACAGAGATGTCTCCCATCACAGAACCATTATGTCACCTTGATAGAGCCTAATATACTGTTTATAAAACTTGAGGGCGTTCTCCACCCATTACATTACTGTAAGGAGGTAATCTAACTGTTACCTCTAGCAACCACAGAAGCAGTACCTCATGCCTAGTCGTATGTCAAAAATCTTTAAGGAGACAAATGAAAACTGTGTATCTAACACCCCATCTGGAAAGTGACAATATCATACATGGAGAAAGCTATAAAGACTAAGTGTGGGATGCTTAAGGAAAGTCAGGAGTTAAGGTCACTGATTGCCTACACAGACTTCATAAAACTAAAGGTCTTCTGCAGAGCAAAGGAAACAATCAAGTGAAGAAGAAATACGAAGAGTGGGGAAAATAATTGCCAGCTATAATCTGGTAGCAGATTAATATTCAGAATACATATAAAACAAGAACAATAATAACCAAGTAATTAAGAAAAGGAATTGTGCAATTTAAAATGGACTATGAATCTGAGCAGAGATTTCTTGTAGAGAATGGGTATCATCTGATAGGAAAAGGAATATGGTCAAAACGTATTATATGCTGTGGTCTTTAATCCCAGCACCCAGGAGGCAGCGGCAGGTGGATCTTTGTGAGGTGGAGGCAAAGTATGCAAACCAAGTGAGTTCTAGAAAAGCCAATGTTGTGACACAGGAAAACCCTGCTTTAAAAACAAGCAAAAAATAAAGCAGTAAAACATTAAAAATATTCTAAACAGTTTAACATTCTCAGTAATTATGGAGATGCAAATTAAAAGTACTTTGAGATTTTGTCTTACCCTATTCTGCATGACTAAAGTGAAAAAAATAACTGACAACAAGTGCTGATGAGGATCTGGAGAAAGGGAGACCCTCATTCACTGCTTAGTTGGATGGAAACTAGTGCAGCTACTGTAGAAATCAGTATGAAGAATTACCAGAAAGCTAAATGCCATATGATCCAGCTATGTTAGCATATACTCTAAACACTCAACAACTTCCTTCACCAACGCTGGCTCAGCCATGTTCTTTGCCTCTTTATTCACAACAAGAAAATGGAATGACCTAAATATCTGAGAAGCAATGAACTGATAATGAGAATGTGGTCCATACACTCAGTAGATTACTATTCAACCGTATAACATGGAGTCATGAAATTTGTAGGTAACTATAGAGCTGAAGAATATTAAACTGTGTAAGGTAACTCAGACTCAGAAAGAAAAAAAAATGCATGTTTTCTCTTAATTGTGGATCCTAGCTCTGAATCTTTGGTTTGGATAATGTGGAATAACTGCAGAAGCCAGGAACGTAGAAAGAAACCAAAAGGGAAGAGGCAGAGAGAAGGGGAGAGAGAACAGGACAAGGGCTCTATGAAGAGAGAAATAGGAAAAATGGTAGAATTTAAATGGGAAGAAGGAATGGGGTAATGAGTAGGAAAGGGCGGAAGGGGAGATAAGTAGCACTAAAGATGTTTGAAAAGTATAAACTTACTTCAAACACTGGGGGAGGGGCGCTTAATGGAGTCACACCATATGGAGTGACAATACTCCCTCGAAGAAGCATAAACTTTCTAATAAAACCCTTGTGCCAGGTCCTCCCTCTGAGTTGCTGATTGAGGCAGCTCAGAAAAAATATATACTATGATTCTATTGATCTTGGTTTCCTCCAAGAACTTGAAGGTATTCCTTATTACCGAAGACTCCACATGCTTTGGACACATGACTTTGAGGATTAAATTAGAACTGACTGGCAAGTCTCTTCTCTAAGGACTAGCTCATATAGCATGGAAATGTACTGTGCAAGCTGGAAATGCAGAAGTTAATCAATATTAGCACAACCTCTGAAGGCTATGCGCCACAATGATTAGTACAGCAGGATATCCACATTGGTTCATTTGTGATACTCCTGTCTTAGGTGTAACCATCAGCTGTCTATTTGGACTGGCTCAACAGACAGAAATTCATACTTAGTACAGTAAGCTTACCCAACTATATGTAAATACAGATGTTGTAGACCCAGAAGCCAATGCCATTTCCTACTAATACAATTTTCCTAAACCAATATAATTTTTAAATGTATTACAAATACTTATTCTTATACCCACAAGTAAGTGTAACTGTCACCTCTTATCAAAGAAGTTTCTTTGTGCAACAGACAAAGGTCATTGCATAAAGGTATAATTAATCAAAACACAGAGAACAACTGACTTTGGGAGACCCATCTCCAATTGTTTTATCTACTAGGCAACCTCCACACCCAAAGCTCAAGATAAATCACAGAATAGGGGGAAGCCTGTAAGTGTCAAGGTCCAAGATACCTACGGCCTTCTAGATATGGCAGGAGAGCTAAAACCATGAAATCTCAACAATATCATTGTCTAAATAGGAGATTCAGAAAAAGAAAAACTCCAGTTGACATGCCCATGTGGATGAGAGAAGTTTCACAAGGCTCCATGCCTATATGAAGAGTTACATACAACCAACAATTACTGAGAGGGAGAATTGGCATGCTCTAGGGATGGGCTCCCTGATAAATTATCCAAGCCATAATCACATTTATGTAGTAGCAACACTGACTGTACTCAGTCTTTTTTATATAAAGTAGATGTGCACTTGTAAATGTACACACACACACACACATACACACACACACACACATATACTTATGACAATAGCCATTTAAGAAAATAAGTCATGAATTTGAATGCAGTGAGATGGACAAAGTAAGAGAAAAGAGAGAAAGTGAGAAAGAAGTGGGGTGTGGAAATTATGTAAATATAGTAATCACTTATAAAATTTTCAAAAATACACTAATTAAATAAAAATAAAAAAGTGAATTTCTACATGAGATGAATTTGAAAAGATCTCTTTTGAAAACTGTCAGAGAGTACCTTCCTTGAGTTCTGAAAGCTTCCATGTGTTTTCATATTCAAACTGGCATAAAAGAATAACCATAATAAAAAAAACCTCATTCATTTTAATGATATTCTGGCAATAACAAATTCTGATCAATAGAGCATAACAGAGTCCAGAAATTATACAAAATATACATAACAAACTAAACATGTCTGAGGCAACATTTGAAATCAGTGTTAGTTATTTAACAAAAGACAGGGAGGACTGGTTTGTATTTCAAGAGATAATTTCAACTTGGACCTTACTGTTATTTACTATTACAATATAAATTACACATTGTTACTCTTTAATGTAATTTAATGTGAAGTTTTAGAAGGGAATGTGTGTGATTCAGTAATGTAATTTACAGTGGGAATCTATATAGCTTTATGATGAAGGTTTTCTTATCCAGTGAAGAAAGCCAAAGGAGAGATGAGAAGCAGGGGACATGTTTGTATACATGCTACATAAAGCCTAGCATCATTATCACACAGTCAGGTTTATAACTATCAAGAAAAAGTACTTATGAATTATCATGAGATCAAGGAAACAGAAAGGGTTCATCTTAAGAAGTATTATGCCAAGGGCATAATACTAAAATGAAAAATAATATAATAATGAAATATAATTTTCCATCTTAAGACAGTGAAAATGTTTTTAAGTGTTTTTAATACAATGTTTGTGATGTTATAGAAAAGTAAATAGTAAAACAGTCATAAATATGAATTGCTATTTTCTGCCTGAAGGAAAATTTTAGAATAATTATGATAAACAAGATCTATACCTTTAATTACACTAAATTGTTCTACTTTTTACTGGATATGCTTTTACTTCCTCTTTTAAGTAATCAGTTTATTTATTAGTTCATTTTGTGTGTGAAGGAGCTTGTATGGAGGTCAGAAAACAATTGGTAGGAGTGTATTTTCTTCTGATTTTATGAGTACAAGGAGACAAACTCAGGTCATCAGGCTTGGGGCCAGCTTTACCTCTGTGCCATTTCCTTGTTCCTAGATCTTTCTCCTAGGCATAATCATGATCGTAGAGGCAAGGGGAGAGCAGGGGAGTGAGATAAAAGGAAAGGAGGTGAAAAAGTTGTTTCTAAATATCCATTTACGGAGACATTTCAGATAACTGGACAATAAAAAATATTGGGCATGTTGATATTGAAAGATCTCAACAAAATAAACAAACAAAAAACAAAGAGCAGACAGTTTAAAGAATGGAATAAATGCAAATATATTGTAAACTAGTAATTGCTGTGAAAGAATACAGAGGAATTACTCCAGAAAGAACCAATTGTCTCTCAACAGGAAATCCATCTTTCATGCTTCAGTGTAGGGTCTAGGACTCTATAAGCCATGTGTCTTCATCATGTCTCTCTCTGTTAAGCCCTGTTGACAGCTTCCAGACCATGGTCCCTTTCAGAAAACAAGTCTGAGGTCCAGAGTAGTGGAAAATATCTTCAAATGACAAGTCACATCAGTTAGTGCTCAGAGTGCAGGTGTCCTAGCTCTGCCTCAGTGGTTATATGTAAACTCCTAAGACAGTCAGTAACACATAGTATTCTCTGCGAAACCTGTTTTCCTACTTCCTCTGAATTTGATATGAGCATAGGCAGACCAGAAAGACAAAGTGAATAACAAAACAAACTTGCAATTTAAGGAAGTTAATTAACTTGAAAATATTGATTGTTTTTAAGTCATTAGAATTCAAAGAGTGAAATATGGCAGTGTGTTCCAGGTTTTTTCAACTGAATAAGAATATATTTTGCTTTAAGAATATCTGACAAACACAAACACATGCAGGAGACGAGGAGAGAGAAAGAGAGAGAGAGGGAGAGACGGGGGGGTGTGAAGAGGGGGAGAGAGAAGAAGAAGAAAAAGAAGAAGAAGAAGAAGAAGAAGAAGAAGAAGAAGAAGAAGAAGAAGAAGAAGAAGAAGAAGAAGAAGAAGAAGA
>JADRCH010000870.1:1149303-1172541 GCA_019843965.1 Rhynchomys soricoides | reverse complement strand
TTAATAGCTGAGTAGTATTCCATTGTGTAAATGTACTACATTTTCTGTATCCATTCCTCTGTTGAGGGACATCTGGGTTGTTTCTAGTTTCTGGCTATTATAAATATGGCTGCTATGAACATAGTGGAGCATGTGTCTTTATTACATGTTGGAGCATCTTCTGGGTTTATGCCCAGGAGTGGAATAGCTGGGTCCTCAGGTAGTGTTACGTTCATTTTTCTAGATTCCGCCAAACTGATTTCCAGAGAGGTTGTATCAGCTTGCATTCCCACCAGCAATGGAGGAGTGTTCCTCTTTCTCCACATCCTTGCCAACATCTGCTGTCACCTGAGTTTTTGATCTTAGCCATTCTCACTGGTATGAGGTGGAATCTCAGGGTTGTTTTGATTTGTATTTCCCTGATGACTAAGGATGTTGAACATTTTTTTAGGTGCTTCTTGGCCATTTGAGTTTCCTCAGTTGAGAATTCTCTGTTTAGCTCTCTTCCCTATTTTTGATAGGGTTATTTGGATCTCTGGAGTCTAGCTTCTTGAGTTCTTTGTATACATTAGATATTAGCCCTCTATTGGACGTAGGATTGGTAAAGATCTTTTCTCAATCAGTTGCTTGCCATTTTGTCCTATTTACAGTGTCCTTTGCCTTACAGAAGCATTGTAATTTCATGAGGTCCCATTTGTTGATTCGTGATCTTAGAGCACAAGCAATTGGTGTTCTGTTCAGGAACTTTTACCCTGTGTCCATGTGTTCAAGACTTTCCCCCACTTTCTCTTCTATTAGATTCAGTGTATCTAGTTTTATGTGGAGGTCCGTGATCCATTTGGACTTCAGCTTTGTACAGGGAGATGGGAATGGATCAGTTCACATTCTTCTACATGTAGACTGCCAGTTAAGCCAGTACAATTTGTTGAAAATGCTTTTTTCCACTGGATGGTTTTAGCTCCTTTGTCAAAGATCAAGTGATCATAAGTGCATGGGTTCATTTCTGGGTCTTCAATTTCATTCCATTGATCTATCTGCCTGTCACTGTACCAATACCATGCAGTTTTTATCACCTTAATTTCTTTTATATATTCTTTGTTCCAAGAACCACATTATTGTCTTAACTTCGAAGGTCGTTTCTCTGTTTGTATGTGAATGCACATGCACACACACACACACACACATACACACACACACACACGCGCACACACACATACATCCCAAAATCATGTACAAAAGTTTGTCCTATCTTTGTCATTGAATGTTCAGCAGTCAGTGCCTGCTTCTCTGGCAATTTAATGTTGAGGTTTGGTCTTTTGCTGTGTATGGTAATGCTAATTGAGAGTCCCCAAGACCTGGTTGATTTAGAGATTCAAGAGTCCACACACAGACACAAGTGGCACTATGTGACCTTGCCCCCAAGTTATTTCTGATCAGTAATCAGAAATCAGTAATCTGAATCAGTTGTTCTGATTAGTAAACAAAGATGCTGACAGTTAATCAGTCAATAGTTGGGCAGAAGACACATAGGTAGGTTTTAGGGTTCCTGGGCCTGGGGGAGGGGGAGATCAAATGATAACCATGAGAAAAGGTGAAGAGGAAGGAGAAGTTGTCATGGGTTAAGTCAGTTCATGAAAGTGTGGCCCAGAGGGTTGGCCAATTGGAGTTAAGAGCAGTCTAGATGAAACATAGTAAGTAATAACTCAGAGTTATCTACAGAAAAGTAGATTCTATTTAGCATAGAGGGTAGATGTCTGCCCAGCGCTTATGCTATTGAAGGTTTATTGTAAATAATAAAAGTTGGGTGTTTTTTGTCTGGGAACTGAGTAATCAAAGGCCAGTAGAAACTGTGGATTGGATTTTAAAATTTCTACAACAATTTAATCCTATTTTTACTTTGTAAAGGCAGGCAGAATGTGCCAGAGAATTAGCATTTCCAACCATAACCCAGAAGCAATCTCAAAATTATCAGTATCAGGGATAATAAAAAAGTCCACAGCTTTCCCACTTTTTGGAAAGAATTACCTTAAGGTACTTGCTCAACTTTACTTCCTGAGGTTTTCCATAAGGATACTAGTTTCTAAGTGTGTGAAACTGAATACACATATTTACTGACTACACTCCTTACTTGCTCGCTTTCTCTTCCTTGATGCTGATGGTTCCACACCTTCACAAATAGCTTTTCTCTCTCTCTCTCTCTCTCTCTCTCTCTCTCTCTCTCTCTCTCCTCTCTCTCTCTAAAAGAGAGATATTGATTACAATCTTTGAATAGAAGCTTCCTCTGATGACTCATACAGAAAATAATCTCTGTGACATCAGCATTCCCAAAGCACTGGCTGTGCCCCCTCCCAGATGCTTTGTGTCCTTTGCCCACTCCATCATCTCTTCAAGGTTACACCTTCAAGAGAGCACTATTGACACTATTTTTAATGTGTGTCTAATGTGTGTTTTCCTTAACACCTACCTTCATGTTGGCAAAGAAAAATGTGTGGGTTTTTTTACCTTGAAATGAGAAATAGAACCTGAGCTTATGATGCCTTTGCAATTCAGTTAACAAAGATTGAGTCATTCAAAAATGAAGAAAAGTTTAGTATTTCTAGAGGTTTCTTTTTAGACACAATGTACTGTGGTTTCTTTGAGACTTTTGACAAGGCTAGATACAAGGTGATTCTGAAGGATTTAGTGAAATCTGTGCCAGGTGATAGAACAGTTGCGTATCTGTGTGCTGATTTGGGCAATTGCAGAGAAGGAATGACAACTTGAATGAAATTTCTTCAGGCAATTTCAAATCCCTGACACTGATCTCTGCTTATTGCAACTGGTGTGTGTTAGGAAAATATTTCTTTTTCTTACTAATTCTGCAATGGGTAGAGTTTATCTGGTGCTTCCTGAGCTTGACTACTATGTGCTCCAAGTGGAGGCATCTTCTACTTTATATTAGTAAACAGTAGAAACACAAGTGCTTTCCCCATATCTAAAAATTATAAAAACTAATTGAAAAAGCTGAGGTTTTTCTGTAGAGTCCTAAGTTAACCGCCTTTCACATATTGAACAAACTGCCTGAATTTAGTCAGTTCACCTCTATGGGTGCAAGCTGTGGGTTTCCTTTCCTTCAAGAATAAAGTAGCACAAACAATTTCCTATCTAATTACAAAACTAAGGTCCTGAGTAATTAAAACTCAATATTACTTAATAAGAATCAAAGTGGTTAAAATAAATGGTATTATATTCCTACAAGTCATTACTAAGTACAGAATTATCCTTCTGAGAATGGAACCCTTATTTCTTATTAGCTTGTGCCAGCTCCTCTAAGCTCCATGAAAGTAGCTCATCAGATGGAGTTGCACATTCACAGCAATGAGTACAGTCAATCCATTCTTCTATTGTTTACAGTGCATCTTTCCAGCCAGCCAAAGCCAGCAGAATAACGTACAAAAGGTCTTCTGCTCTCTGCCTGCCTGCTTGTAGCTCTGCCCTTGATCTACTCAAGAAGTCACAACTTTGCTGTCCTTTATCCCTCAAGATGAAAGTACTCTCCCTGCTTGTTTGCATAACCATTGAACTGATGACAACTCCTGACAGCAAGGTAACTCAGGCTTGACAAAGCAAATGAAGGAGAGGCATTGCAGTAGTTGTCTGAAATAATGACATTTGTGCTAACATTCATAGCTCTTATCATCCTTGATAATTCTGTGCTGATAAACAGAGACTCCCACATCTCTGTCTAGCAAGCCTGATTCGAGGGAAGGTCTACACAGCCAAACCTCACTGGATGCTCTCTTGTGAGTCAACTCCAGCAGCTTTAAAGATGAGCTTTAACAGTTAATTACTTCACCCATGCCAAGTTGATTCATCCTGTGTTTCAAATCTCAACTAGTTTATTTATAAAGTAAAGTACTTACATCTGCTTCAAAGGTATAAGTTTACTCTTCAGGAAGATGAACTGGAACAATATATGTAAAGTACCACTCATTGCACTGAGCATATGTTAATTTGCCAATAGCTAGTAGTACCATTGTAATTATTGTATTGTATTTATCATTTCAATGTTTCCCTAAATTATTCTCTATATAGTAGCTAGAGAGAGGTCTGTGATACCTTAAGGTTTCCCGGGATACTGACTTTCAATGTGATGTATTAACCAACCATTCAAAAGACACCTGGCAAATGTTTGGGGCCTAAATAGTATGTCATACTTTCTTCTGACAGTAATAGACACAAGGGAAAGTCTACAAAACTCATTTAAACTAAATGACTAAATGCATGTGAGTATACTGTATATAAAGTGCGTACTCTACAAAACCGTGCTAGATTTCTATAATCCTAGAGGGGTTACTGTTATACGGAGAGAGAAGGTAGGGACGTGGTGGAAAAACAAAAGAACTCTGAATGTGCCATCAAACGATCCTAACTAATCTTCAAGTTAGTGCCACAAAGCTTATTTCAGACTCCACAAAATTGTCTCAATAGCCATTTAGGATAGGCTCTATGTAGCTGTGGTTAACAAACAATCTGTCTAATGATAAATAAAACTGTTTTACAAAGTAATAGCCCAGAAATTGCAAAGAGACCTAGTGGATGGCATTTTATGCATACTAGGAAATAATGCAAGCAAAAAAAAAAGTGACATCTAGCTCCTTTTCAGAAATTTCAGATAGGGAAATGGGGTCACAGCCTCTGACTCACTGCCTCATGCTTTTCTCCTCCATCACTGGCTCCCTTCTCTAGCTGTAGTGGCTCAGAGAGTGAGGGCTGTTCTAATGGGGCTTCTCATGTTCCGTGGAGATCGATCAGATTTTCCTCATGTTCCTCCAGGGACAGGAGCGTTCTTCTACACCCAAATGCTGTCATTGGTCAAGCCCTTTGGGTGTCGAATTTTTTTTAAGACTGGGTTTCAACTTGTATCTAACACTCAACAGATAAGTGTTTATTTCTTTATTTTTACCGAGCTAGACTGTGTACTAAGGCAAGTGTACGTTCTATAGGGATTCTCTTCAAATTCCTATAGGTTTGTTGGGTTGGTTTTATTTTGGGACAGTCTTAAGAAAATTCCTTCTGAAAAGTTTTACTTTAAAAACTCCTTACAAAGTGAGAACCATCTGAGATGGCCTGAAATATACTTACCTATTGTCATCAAGCTCTGTACAAATCCTACCCCGAAGAGAGTGGGCTTGATCAGAGAAATGATGAAAAGGTGTTCATTAAAAGATTAGGTTATGGAAAGAGTTGACTTATATACCTGGATTCTTTTTCTTCTTCCCTCCTTCACATACTAGCAGTGATGCAACAATCTTCAAGGGTTTCTATGAGCAGTTTTACTTATAGTCCAACACAAGACGTTACTGGTATAACTAGCAGCAGGTGGCAAGGCATTGACCATCCATCCTAGCACCAGTGGAGTGATCTTGAAAGCAGATCTCCTCCAGATGAGCCTTGAGGTGGCAGAATCTGTCAAATGCCTTACCACTAGCCTTATGAAAGATCCAAAATCTGTGGCACCCAGAAAATTGTGCCTGCATTCCTGACTCAAAAAGGATGTGTAATAATGAAGCTTTATGTATACTTGCCATTGATTTTCAAGTTATTTGTTATGCATATGTATTACTTTTCTCTTGTTGTAGGGCTCCAGATTAGAAGTAAATCATTTTAGAGAGCCATATCAGCAAGCTGGACGTGGTGGCTAGAACAGGAAACTGAGATCTCATATCTCAACACAAGCATGAAACAGAGAGAGGAGGAAGAAGAGGAGGAGGAGGAGGAGGAGGAGGAGAGAAAGAGAGAGAGAGAGAGAGAGAGAGAGAGAGAGAGAGAGAGAGAGAGAAATTGGAAGTTAGGCAAGGATTGAGTTCTGGAAAGCTGCCTGCAGTGACACATCTCCTTCAGTAAGTCTACATCTCATAAACTCCCCAAAGCACTTCACCAACTAGCACCAAGTATTCAAATGTTGGAGTGTATGGTGAACATTTCTCATTTAAGCAAACAAAATAACAATAACAATAACAATAGATATCTAACCGGCCCTCTATGAAGATATAAAGCTGCAAGCAGAAACAGCAATTAGCATAAATAAGTGTACTTTTTGATTGTAGAGTTAGAGTGAATCAGAGGAGATGTGAAGCCCTGTCCATACTGGTTAGGAATAGCAGACACATTTCACAAATAATTTATCACCCCGGGGAACAGGGATAATGGGTACTGATGGCTCAGAGCTTTCTTCCTTGTTGGGATTTCCCTCAGCTTCCAAGAACTGCCTCTCCCAAGACTATGACCACAAGCAATTAATTAAAGAAGCTTCTGTTATGACACCTTGACTTCCTTGGGACAATTTCAAAATCTAGTCCCAGAGCTCCGCATGGGGTCAGCTAAGATCTCCACTCTTACAACACTAAAGTTCAACTTTTCTCTCTTCCTAAACTGCTCCTCAGTTCCTTTGGCTGTACTGTGTAGCACACTACCCAGTAATGCTTTTCAGTGGATGCCTACCTCACCAGAACATCTAACTAAAGCATTGTGTTTCTGCTTGAATTGTCCTTCCTGAGCATTGTGTGATTTAAAAGTATCACTCAATAAATTGTTATCTATCTCTCAAAATGCAAAATGTGTTTTGTTGCTTTCCTGAGCTAACACCTAGTTAAGGTTTATCACTATTAATGTGGCCTCTCTTCTCATACTAAGAGCTCAAAGCTGTCATTAACTATAGAGAGAATCTTTGCCCAGATTTGAGGAAGTAAAGCAACCTACTGCTTTGGGTGGATTGTTTATGGCAATCATTAGGGCACCCAGTTTGCAGAATTGTTCTCACAACTCCAGTTCTGTTGCAAAGAGGAGGCAGGGTCAACATTGCTGATTTTAATTTTATATTTGGGTAAGCAAAACAATAGTTCATGAAGGAACATTTTATGCTTCGACTGGGGTAAAATACTGTAGACATAATGATATTGTACTCCAGAGTTTGTTGTTATTTAAGTCCATTGATCCCTGCCCTGACCCAGGCAAGTGAATCTTATTTTCTCAGATAGACTTTGGGAGAGACAATGTGGGGAAATTTGTCACCTTTTTAACTCAGGATAAAGAAATAATGAAGATTGGAAGGAATACTGCTATGAATGCTTACTGTACTCAAGATTTCTCCAAATGGCCCTTATTCAGCAAGAAAAGAAACTCAAGTTAAAAAAAAAATGGATAATTAGGGAAAGGTCCTATAAAATATGCCTAGTCTAAGAAAAAGTTTGAAACCATTATTATGGTTTGAATATAAATGTCCTCTGATTCAAACCCTTTGTCCACAGCTGGTGTTGACATTTGGAGAGATTCTGGACACTAACTTGTAGGGTCTAGCTGGAGGGAGTGGATTACAGGGAGCCAGTCCTTGTGTGTGTATTGTCCATTTCAACTTCCTGTGCCATCTGCTTCTTACTCCATCATGAAGTGAACAGTTCTCCTTCTCTACATATGTTCACTACTACGATGTCCTGCCCAGGTATCTGGATCCAACCCACTGTACTCTGAAGCCTTTGATAACTCTGTTGTCCTAAGTATATCTGTTGGTAATTTTTATCACCATGAAGCAATGCTAAGCAGCACAGCTAGAGAACAATGCAAAGGACCTGGTGTCTTTTCAAGGTCCTACTAAAATATCCACATGTACAGCCAGAATCATTTCATTCTGTCAGGGAGGCATGGCAAACACTGGTACATTAGACCGATGTGTGGTTTCATAAATACATCTTATTTGCACAAAGGCACCTTACTTCCTCTATGTATTATGGATGGTCCTTTCTGTGCCATTATGGTAGAGTAGAGGCATATGGCAAGTCTTAAGCATTTACTACCTGGTCCTTTATTATAGTCTTCTACTATTTGAATTGATATTTACCAAAGACCGGAGCCCAGGTTTTTTTTGTTTTTGTTTTTGTTTTGTTTTTTTGTTTGTTTGTTTTTTGTTTGTTTTTAAGTTACTTACTAACTTATAAAATCTTTGTCTGACAGGGATGCAAATTTCATGTGAAAAAAAGCAGGTAACTCAAAATAGCATTTTCACCTATGGCACATGAAACGGTCGTGTTTAACTTTACACTTTCATCCCAGCATTCCTTCGGGACTTATTCAGCTTCTCCACATTCTCCTTGAATGAGACTTATCACCTGTTGATTCCCGCTTGGCTCCGTTAAGCAAGTTTTTGGCTCACACTCAACTTACCGATGGTGCTGGAGACTGAACTCAGGACCTGCCTTGCTCAATTTTATTTTTTGTCTGATTAGTGTTCTTAGATTCATGAAATTACACTTTGATGTGGCCAGTCATATCTAGGACTTGCATTTAAAAAAATAAACGAGTATGCAATCTTACAAACCTGTTTTCACTCTGTTGCCTCGTCATTTGTGGAAATTAAAGATTAGGCATGCTGAGGAGCCCTTTCACTCTGATGTTAACACAGCAGAGCCAGAGATTTTACAGATTGCTCCCGCTTCTTGTGAGTATGTGCTCTTTGGGCAAGAGCACTTATGTAAGCCCAATAAACACATTGTAACAAATGGCTTCATTCAATTGTTTGGAAAAAAAAAATGAGCAAGTTTCCTTTCAAGCCTCAGCAAGTAGAAATTGATTTGGAAGACAAGTTGAATGGCTCAACTCTTCTTGTCTTATTTTCCATTCCAGGAGAATTAGAATATAAATCCTCCCAGACTCTAAGGTTCACCTAGATGAGGAAAGAAATAGCCAGAATGACTTCTGTGAGCTAGTTGTCAGTATATATCAATGTCAGGAGGGAAACAAATACTAGGAAAAAAAATCTCATGGCTAAACTCCCCATTTTTCCTTTGACAAGTAGCAAATAAGATACAGTTGCTCTCTCCTGTGAAATCAGTGGTGGACTTGTGATACAATTAAGTGATACATTCAAATTACCTACAGTTTAGTAGGTGTCTGATTTAAGCCTAAATCCTGCATTGCCTTTCCTCCCATTTGATGGGGCCTCATCATGTTTACAAGTATTTACCAGCTTGGATAATCCATCAGATTTTGAAAGTATGTGTTTATTTGCTAAGTTTAGAATGTAGTTTATTGGAGGACTTGAAAATAAGGGGGTTTGTCCCATTCTGCCAGAAATGATCTCTGAGACTATAGCATTCTTGTGCTGATGAGTCTAGATAGTATTCATGTCTTATCTAATCTGATTATTTCTGTACCTGGACTCCCAGCTGATTAAAGTCTTAAGACAGATCATGAAAACTCTCCCACTCGTCCCTTTCATTTATAGGGTCAATTTGTGAATTACTCATTGGCAAGCATAACCCTATCAGATCTGTCATTCCTAGCCATATACAGAGCAAAACATTCCCAAACCACCCACAAACTCAGCATACACTTACTTGTGTGTGATGAAATGGAAAAGTCTTAAAAACAACTCTTGTTTTCCTTCTGGACCACTTTCCTGCATATGTTTTAGTCTTTAATTGCTGGAAGAATATATGCCTGCTTTCTGCTTGAAAAGATCCTAGAAACCAATATAATAGCTATTTCTGTGTGGTATCATACATCCATTTTAGCTTTTCTCTTAAATACATCATATTTATGTCTATGTAATTCAACCCAGTAATGGGGTCACCTGTTCCCTACAACAAGAAACTAACAGTCTTAGAGATCTGTTCCTGGGCTATGCTCACAGGTTCTGTAAGAAGGGAATCAAGTGTGCATAGACTGGTATGTAGTTTATTTTTACATCCAGTGGCTCTTGGTGTGATCTGCTATCCTTATGGAATAATAAAGTTCACATCTTGGGCAAAGTGGTTGATTTTCCTAATAGCACTGCTTCTTAAGGAATCCAGGGGCAAAAATATTAATTTTCTTGATAACCTGCCAGTTACTACTTGTCATCTTGTTCTATCTCCATACAAACTAGTTAGGTAAATTGTCATTTTCCATTTGTAGGTGAAGAAACAGAAACAGAGGATTTAAGATTTCACTTTAGATCTTGGCTAGTAGATGACCCTGATTGTTCAAATACAAGTAACAGTTCAAACCCGCATTTTTTATCTATTTAAGACAAATGATAACAGACATAGAAATTACCTGGACAGCAGACTTGAATACATATTCCCTAGGCCTATTCCCAGACTCTCTGTCTGGGGTGAACATAACGTATTGGATTTCTAGGATATTGATAGTTCTTGACTCTGGACCTTGATTTGAGAAGGACTGTGACAAAGCATAGTGCTGCAGTAAATATACTTCTAACAGTCTTATAGCTTGCATCTACAGCTCACCATCCAATTTCTCTGAAATTTCCATAATAGAAGTTACATTCTATTGCAATCTCAGTAAGGTTGATACCCACCAAGGGATGTGCATGATTCCCAGTCACTGCGTGTAATAGCATTACTCTCAAATTTGAAGAGATTTTAGAGATTATCTAATTCTATCTCCCCATGTTACAAAAGAGCAAGCGTGACTTGCTCAAATTTATAGGAGAAATAAATTTTCTGATTTAATAAAGTTGTCACGGACAGAGCTGATGGCTATTCATTATCCATTTCTAACCAGCTAAATTCTTCCAAGGGGAGTAACTTGGACTACTTTATGATGAGAATCCATCTCCCAGAGCTTTGGAAATATATGATGGTGAATCCTGTCTTTTCATTCATATTCCAACTAAATAACATGTATGGTATGGGACATTAGTTCTCTTTGGGGACTTATCATTGAATAACTCTGACTGGTATATGAGAACAGAGGTTTTTGCATCCATGCACACGATCTGGAGTTCTACTATATTTTCCTGAACCTGGGCCAGAGATCCTGACTCAGAATTTCCCATCCCTTCTTGAATTAAAGTAACCCTGCCTAGAACACAGTTTCACTTCTAATTCCTCTGTTGTTTCTTATACTCAAAGCTTCTAAGTTATATCCAGGCAGATCAAGAAAGACTTACTCATATACTGTTTCATGGGTGAGCTCATTTTAGTGGACTTTGCTTTGTCAGGTACCCAAGTTATCTGTTAATACTTTGATGATTGTTTCAGAAGTTTAGGGAGTGAGTGGTGTGATGTAGCTGATCTGATTTATCAAAGTGGGAGCAGAAGGGTATTGGGTATGCTTAAGTAATTAAGAAGGCTCTCTATCAAATGTTACAAATGGGAAAAATTTCTAGGATTCAAGTACACCTTGAGAATGAGAAAGAAGTTGTGAAATCTGCCTTGCTAAATTTTAACAAAGAGAAAATTAAAATATAATTTTATAGGCGAATAAGAACATTACCTTTGTAGTAAAATTATGAAACTCCACTAGTTTATAAGCTAATAAAAGCACATTTAAAAAAGTGGTTTTAACACAGTTTTCTAGGAAAGTAAGTGATTTTTGCCTCCAGAAGAAAAGGTATCAAATGGAAATTTCAGGCCCAGACACAGGCTACCTCCTTCTTTGTAAGTCATTGGTCAGAGAGACCTGGGAAGAACTCCAACCAAGATAGGTCACTGCCTATCTTGGTTACCCATCATAAGGAGAGGATAAGACACTGTAACTGAAGACACCAATTATCATTTGAAGTCTCAAACTTACCAAGATATGCTTTCTTTCCTAAATAGCTTTCATGGTACAAGAAAGTGCAGCACAGACTATTGGGAAACAGCAGCAATCTTACTCAGCTCTGAATGCTGTACGCTATGATAGTGAACTGCCAGGTACCCACCTGTGTAAAAGTAGAAAGATTTTTTATGGGAGTAACGGACTACTCTTTGTTTATTAAACTTTTTATTTTACTATTTTAGAAGTCCATACCATAGTTACAACATGTCCACTTCTCCTCTTTCCTCTCTGACCTCTGCCTTGACTCCTTACTCCCTTTAAGTTCAAGACTTCTGCTATAACTATTATTGCTTACACACATGCACAGGAACGTGTACACATGCTCATGCACACACAGGTGTACACCCACATACAACCTATTTAGTCTTTCTAGTGTTACACCTATGTATATACACATATATACATGTGACAGTGCTATGTCACATGGTATGGTGATTATTCACATCTTGCTTATGCATCCATATTTTTATAGTTTCATTTTTTTCTTCACAGCTGAATAGAATTCCATTGTGCATGTGAAAGAAAATGTGGTTATTTTGGATCAGGGGCATGCTGTTATCATAACAGTCTTTTAGGTTTATTATCTTTGTGTGTCTAAAAGGTTAAAGAAAAAAGATAGAAGCTGTAATTCCCCCCCAAAGGAATGACTGGTGTTTGTTTAACTCCAAAGACATTGGAGAAAATAAGTGGGAAGAGGAAAAAGTCTCACCTCCATAAATGAAAGCCCTGCCTCAACAACAGCAGCAAAGATTGACTTGTTAAATGCCTGGGATTTTTATTTGACATTAATTTGAGGAAAATATTGTAGTACAAGCCCATTGTCTCAGAGAGGACCCAGGAGGCTGAGGATTCAATGGTCTAAGCAGCAGACATAAAATATAGCAAGAAAACATAAAAACTTGGCAGGAGTTGGTGATTGACACAACCTACAGGAGACAAGAAGAACTAAGAAATACATCACTAAGGGTTTGCAGTATGGCTATTTAATTGCTGTTTCTGTTTAGAATTATTGTGACATAAGGACATTTGGCATAAATGTCTTCCAGGATTTGAGGCAGTAAAGTGAAGCCTGGTAGAAACATATGGGCAAAAGATGGAAATTTAAAATCTTAAAACACAGACCACTGAAAGACATGGAAAACAGCTTTCAGATTTGTTTTGCAGAGATAACATTAATTCCAAACATTGCAGTGCATTGAACACATGCATGCCAAGCATTACACTTGGAAGGTCTGACTTGATTCTTATACCCTTAAGGTTATGTTTATATTATTCTTCAACTTATCACAGAGCAGCTGTGACATGGATATAAAAATAATGTCCAAGGTCATGTCATCAATAAATCATAGTTAGGATTCAAATCTAGACAATCTGATCTCATAGCAAATATTTTTATCAGAAGAAAATGTATATAAGAAATGTTAAATACTACAAAATAAAATAATGCAAGATAACTATTCATGTGGTCTAAGGGAAACAGGTAAGACATGGACATCTGTCATATGACAGCATTGTTCACCACCACAGGAAGTTGGACACATGTCTCTATCTTTTAGAAAATTGCTATGATACTTACGTTCAACAGAACCTTGTGCCATAAATAAAAAGGATAAGGCAGGGCTGTATTATTGATCTAGATCAGTGGTACTTTAACATAGCTCCTCATGTTTTGGTGACCAAACAATCATAAAATTATTTTGGTTGATGCTCCATAACAGTAGTATTGCTACTGCTAAGAATTGTGATGTAAATATCTGATGTGTAGGACATCTGATATGCGACCGTATGAAAGGGTTCTTTGACCCCTGAAGAACCACAGGTAGATACAGATAGATACCATTGACATGGAAATAAATAAACATAAAAATAAAAAACAAATGTCAAATTTTCTAATTATTTATAATACAATTTATATAAATTGTAAAATAATTATTGAAGCAACATAAGAATAGTTGGGGTGCTGGTACTTATATGTAGGATACTTATATGTAGGATACTTATATGTAGGGGCCTGATAACAGAGATTGGAATTCTTTTAACTTCCCATCTTTCCTTTTTTTAAAAAATTATCAATAATTTCTAAATAATTAAAAATCAATAATAAGGCTATTTTCTCTTTGAAATCAAGTGTATGAAACACTGCTAAGATGTAAAGGATCCTGTAGACAAACTATATGCCAGGGTGGTAGGGAAGCAGAAGGTCAGAAGACTAAGGTGCTGTGCTCATCACATGAATAAACTTATTCAATTTTCCTAATACCTTTCACTGCATACAGTTGTAGAAACATGAGCTGGGAGTTAGATAAGAAGTTCAGAGCCATGCATTACCTAAGTTCGACAACCAAGATTTGAACTTCTGCAATTTGACCCTTGAACTCCCAAACTGAATTCTGTTCTATACTTAAAAGATGACCAATTTCACGAAGAAGAAAGAGAAGAAATTCAAACTGAAATGATGATATACTAGCCCCCTTAACCTCTAATCTGATCAATGAAAGCTAGGGAACAGCTACAGTAGTTGACAGCTGATACTGTTGAACCCAGGGTTCAACCATCTATATGTGGAGAAGGCCACCGGTGTCATCCCAGAAAAATATGGTAGTACAAGAACACTGTTAAATTCCATGTGGTTTGGCTAAATGTTTCCTCTTCCAAGAACCTATTCTGAGAAGCCAAAAAAAAAAAAAACAAAAAAAAAACAAAAAAAACACATAAGAATTCCTCTGCCAAAGCAGTATTTTGAGCAGGAAAAACAAAAGACCCCGTAAACGTTTAGCAATGAAGCAAGCCACAAAGTAAAACATGATAAAACTGAATCCTGAGATATATTATGCCTATCAAGATAGCCCACTTTGAACCCTTTTGTTAATAGAGGATATCCCCCTAAATAAATTGGCAGAACTAAAAGTAGAAGGTTGTTAAATTTTCATAAAAACAGCACTCCCTGCTGCCTACTCAGCAGAGCAAAACATGGACGCATTCTGCAAAACATCCTGTGTTTCTCATCTCTGTACCTTCTCTTATCACCATCTGCTTACCTCCTCACCAAGGAGGCAAACCTACGCAAGGTAGCTTCGTTCTTCCTTGTTTGAGCTCTATCTAGATGAAATCCCGTCCGTATGTATTTCTTTATCCCAACGCTTCATCAGACAATAAGCTGAACTCTAACTTTCTGAAGTGGTCGAACTTTTCTTTATTGTCTCATTTAAGTTTCATTATTATAAATATCCCAGGTAGATAATATAATGTCTTATTCTGAGTTGGTAGATTTTGTGTGCCATGTGGAACAACTAGGTTGATTTTTAAAAATACGTTTTAAATTTTAAAACCAATTTTTGAAACTATCACTCAAATGTACTCTATTCGTTGGCATTTGTCTATGTCTCCTAGCATAAGATAAAATTCTATGCCTTATTTTAGATTCATAGTCTGTTGCTATCTTATTTCAGGTAAAAATTTATAATCATCTCTTTAATCCCCCTTTTTAAGGGGAACATGGGTGGTTAGAATACAGCTCTATTCATGTCTATGAAAAGCCTCCCCAAAGATCATTAACTGACTATAAATACCAACCCTGAATGGGAGTGACAACCATATAATCAGAACAGTCAGGACAGTGTTGGCATGCCCTACTCTCTGCTTCTTCTACACAACAAATAACAATTATCTGGTGTCACACACTCACACTGCTGTGATATCTGGTTAAGTGCTTGATACAAAGTCTGCATGAACAGAACTTTCTGGAAACATACCAAAAATAACTTTTTTGAATTATACTCAAATGTTCTGGTCATGGTAACAAAAAACTGTACTAGTCACGTGGACAATTTACTATTCTGGAACTTTTATCTACCACTAGAACAAATATAACTTAACAATGATGAACCCATGTTCAGCAAATGGAGGCTGTCTGTGAAAACAATGTTCTAGACCACCATCACACAGTGAGAGAACCTAGCCAATACCACTATTGTCTTCTTGCTGCACAGTCAACCACACAAATGAATAGTACACTATGTCATGAACAATGATCAGAGCTTATTTTTAGTTACTTAATTTTAGAATAATTCTTCACATGACATATCCTAGTAGAGTTTTAGGGTGTTTTAAGGTAGAATTCATAAATACTGAAGTGGGTGGCACTTTTGTCAGCATGTCATTCTATAATGTAATTTTAGAGACAGAATTACTAATCAATATTTATTTCTAGAATTCTGGAGAATAGAATTTCAAGAACAGAAAGACAGCATGGCCATGTACTTCGTGTGGGTCTTTCCTTCATTAACAGATGTAAGTCTTTTGTTGAAATTATTACATGGCATAGAGAGAGATGGCAGGCTAAACTTCCTAAATTGGAACCAATATCATTTCAAGTCTCCGCCCTCATAATCTAACTACTTCTGGAAGGCTCCATTTCCAGCTACTGTCATATTGAAGTCTTGAGTAGTATAGGACTTGGGGATAAAGACTCACTGTGTAGTCATAAAAAGTGACAGATCTGTAAATGGTCTTAAATTTGCAGTTCTTCAGCCTAGCAGTGTACATAGCAAAACCAGGGCTCTCAGTTCTTCCTGAACATTTAAGTCCATCTGACCACCCATGTCCCAACACAACTACCCAGTTAATTAGGTCACTCTTTCCATTCCATCAACCTTTTTTTAAAACTCTAAAGTAGAAAATCGCATGTCAAGGTTTAGGAGTTGATGCGATTACATCAATGCAAACTCCTTGAAGGACCCAGTTGCAGCCTTCACTTGTTCCATATTCTGATACTGAATGTGTATTTTGGAAAATTATTTCTTATTTTCAAAGTAATGAAATATCGTTGAGTTGATGGGCATATGCCTTTTTGGGTGGGAGCAGCATTTAAAACTGTGTGTTAATAAAAAAATACTAAGAAAAAGAAAAAGAAATTCAGTTAAAATTTTAATGTCACTTCTAACAATTGTTTCCATTTCTTGGAAAAACTCCTAGTATAATAAATGGAGCAAACATTTCAACTATAAATACATTTATTATTTCCACATGGAGTATGTGTGTAGTATGTGCAATTGGGTTTGCTTTCAAATTAGAACTGCTTTAAATCTCACACACAGAGTCACTTTTCTTTCATCAGGGGGTCTTGCCAGCCAGGATTTTCTCACGGAAACTGGAGAGACCTACACAGCTCTGTTTCTACACTCCTTGGAGACTTGGGGTCATGTCTTTGCTACTCTCATGGTTCCCTGTATTATTTTTTAAACAATGAAAGAATGTGTCTGTGTCTGGTTTGGTGAGTTTCCATGTCTTTACCCATCCATCTTTTCTTTTCTTCCTCTTTCTCTTTTTGTCAAGCTACTTCAGCCTTTCACGGATACTTTTCTTGCCCAAGTGATGTCTATTTGCCTAGAGCTTGTTTGTGTGTGCTTCTATAAACCCAGTATCTGTGAGTTTTACTAAGGTAAAAGTCATCACCTTATAACCACGTCTCTGATAGAGCAAGCAGAACTGAGGATCATCTCTCTGTAGCTATTCTCTGTAATGTATGACCTGTGACTTCTAGTCATTTCTGTACTTATATACTGATTTTGGAGCTCTCCAAATAAATTTTGGTTTTTATCAAAGGAGGTGGTATTTCTACGTGGGAAGGGGGTTTTGCGAATAAAACTAGGATTTTAAAACTAATAGTAAAATGTAGTATCAGGGTTTTTTTTTTCAATAATTTGTTTATTCACTTTACAACCTAATCACAGTCCCCTCCTTCGTCTCCTCTCAGTCCCAATCTCCTACTCTTTTCTCTTATTCCTCTTTCCCCTTATCCTCAGAGAAGGAGAGCCCACCACTCTGGTACCAACTCACCCTGGCACATTAACTTACATCAGGACTAAGTGCATCCTCTTCCACAGAGGCCAGACAAGGCAGACCAGCTAAGAAAAATGGATCCAAAGGCACCAGAGTCCCAGTCAGACAGCCACTGCTCCAATTGTTAGGGTTCCAAATGAAGACCAAGCTACACATTTGCTGCTTATGAGTAGGCTGCCTAGGTCCAGACTATGCACGCTCTTTGGTTGGTGGTTCAGTCTCTGTAGGCCCCCATATACCCATATTAGTTAGCTCTGTCAGTTTTCTTGTAGGGTCTTTGACTCCTCTTGAGCTCTCAATCCTACTTTCCTGCTCTTTCACAAGACTCTTTGAACTCCACCTAATGTTTGGCTGTGTGTCTTGCATCTGTTTTCATCAGCTGCTGGATGAAGCCTCTCAGATGACAACTATTCTAGACTCCTGTCTTCAAGCATAGCAGTATCACTTCATTACCAGTGTCAGGGGTTGGTTCTCTTCCATGGGGTGGGTCTCAAGTTGGGTCAGTCATTGATTGGCTATTCCTTCAATCTCTATTCCTACACATCTTGTAGGAAAATTTGGGGTTGAAGGTTTTATGGATGGTTTGGTGTCTCCCTCCCTTGACTGGAAGTCCTGCCTGACTAAAGAAGGTGGCGACATCAGGCTCCATATCTGCAACTGCTATGGGCTTCCACTAGGATCACACTCATATTCTCCCAAAGGTCTCGCCCATCCTGAGTCTCTGGCTTATACCAGAGATGCCCTCCTCCCCACCAATTTTCCTTCTTTCTCAAATCAGACAGTGTTGTATAGGAGATCACTAGAATTTTTCATCTTTTACCATCTAAATCTTATGTATAGGAAGCAACTTTTTGTTCCTCCTGCTCTCCTGTTCTAGCCAAGTGCCACATTCCTCTGTTGCTTTCACCATTTCGGAGGTCACATCTAGGTAAAACCATGCAGTTTTTCCTGTGATTGCCTTGTCACCACATTACTATCAAGGTTCTTCCATGTCATCTCATATTTATATTTTCCTAAGAATTGGATTTCATCGTACAAGCTACTTTTTCAATTTTCAAAACCATGTCATAACTTAAAAGATTATATTTATATGTGTTTGGGACACAAAATGTTGCTGTTATTTCTGTCCAATAACTAAATAAAACAAACTAATATATCTACTACCTCAAACACTTGACATTTATATGATGCGAACAATTACAAATTTCTTAATAATTCTGAACTACATTATTATTGTTTGTACCCACACTGAAACTGATCATACATAAGATTTATTCTCTTGGTGAAGCTAAAATGTGTAACTGTTGACTATAGTTCCATTTTCCTCAGTTGTCAACCTGCATTTACACTGTTCTGCTTTCTGCTTCAGATTTTTATTCTTTTCACTCTTACATGTGTGGATATGCAGGATTTTCTTTTTATGTGCACAACAACCTAAGGTTTACCAATGTAAGTAATTTTGAGAATTCTTTTCTTTTTGAGGCAGAATAACATCTTATTGGGCACACAGACACCATGTTTTGTCTCTTATTTATTCATTAATAGACAAGAAGATTTCCTTACAAATGCTGAAATATGCAGTAATAAAATTAGGTATACAGGAGTGAGACTTTGATTTTAATTTATCAGACAAATATACAGGAGAGAGACTAGTGAATTATTTTTATTTTAGTTTTTTATTGTTTTAGAAAACTCCATAGCAGATGCACCATTTACATTTCCATCAACAGGGTAAAGGCTTCCAACTGGGAAGGATTGTATCTATTAACCAATAGTTACTGTAATGCACAAAAGGTCATGCTACCTATTGGCTAATAGTTACATGATAAACATTTCTTATCATCTGAGAAATGAAAACCAAAGCTTGAATGATATACATGACCTCAGGCTTGACAGGACAGGCATCACCAAGACAAAGAAAGTAAGTGTTGACTTTGATAGTAGTGACAGCAACTCTGGAAATCACTTTGAGTAGTCATCTTAATGATATTAAGTTTTCTACTGCTGTCTTTTAAAGTTTTTTTCAACCAGTACTTTATGGTTTCAGTGTGCAGTTCTTTGCCTCCTTAAATGTGTGCATTCCTAAGTATCTGAATTTTGATAATTTTTTTAAAAATTGTTTTATTTATTTCTTCATGTGGAAACAATTCATTATTAGTGCATAGAAACCTGACCAATATTTGATTTTCCCTTGCTTGACTAAGCTCATCTGAAATTTGACCGTGCAGTACGACATATTTAGTGTTTTCCACATTCAAGATGATTACTTCATGAACCATGAGAATGTTCTTTCTTCCTTTCCAGGCTGCTGCTCTTTCCTTACAGTGTTACTCTGGCACTTCTTGCCTATCTTGAATATGAACGAAAGAGAGTTGTCATACCTTGTTTCTTCATCTCAAAGGAAAAAGTTTAATATGAAAAATGTCTATTCTGCAGTTAAATCCCCTCCTTCTAAATGATGTTGCTTGAGTCTGAGGTTTTGAAGTCATTCTGGACCATTTCTTTCTTGCACTGGGCATCAAGCATGTCTATTTGTTAGACTTTTAAAATAATTTCAAACCTAAAGAGTGTTTGCTAGTATCCTTTCTACCAATCTGGTCCAAGCCACAATCATCTTTCATATATAAAACGCTGACAACTTCTCTGTGATTAAGCATGTATATTCCTATCTACTTAGCATAGTGGTCAGGGTGGTGCATTGAAGAGAGTGCTTGCACAGTGTATTGGTTTAAAACTCTCTGTATTTTACTAGGAGCAAAAGTGGAATACCTTAACCTTTTTCTGCCCGCTCTCCTATAACTGGCACTGAATAAGGGTTCCGAATCTCCCTTTCACTTCCCTTGCTTGATGTATTGGCCTTTCTGTTTGTAGGAAAAGCAGCATATCCTGTGTCATATCATAGGCATAAGTTCTAGCTACTCATTCAGCCAGTTCATATGAGCAATTCCTTCCCTTTTTCTCTTGTATATATTCAAAGTCACATATCCAGCGAGACCTACTAAAGTTTCTATCTGCTCTTCTTCAGGGCCTAGCAAGTCCTTAAACATTGTTTTTCTTCAGTTTACCGCTCCATATACTAACATTCTATACTAAACTGTCCAATGTATACGCCTGTGACTGGCATCGATATTGTCACCTGAGAGCTTATAAATACAAAATATAGGACTCCACCTTAATCTTAATGAATCATAATAACCAGGGCAGAGCACATACCTTCTAGGTTGAACATCCATAGAAGGGCTGTATCCCATTTTTAAACTTATGGACTGCACTTATTATTAACTATTTCTACTGATTGAATGAAGGTTTCCTGAGGACAGGGTGACTCGTATATTATGTTCTCTGTTCTACATTATTTGCGGTGAGATGTGGCACTCAATATTTTTTTTTAGTGAATACGTATTCTACCATTTTAAGAACTAACAACTTACTATTAACTCCTTTAAAGCCAATTTTTGAGGTATAATTTATATAAAGAAAATTTATTCTTTGTGGAGACCAGATCTATGATTCTTTACAGATGTTTATGATTATGCAACCACCACCACAATTATGAAACAGAACTGTTGTTCATTTCTGAACATTCCCTGATGCCCTTTGTGGTCAAATACCTCACTCCACACCCATGCCGTACACTAGTTAATTACAGTTCATTGTTTCCTGAAAAATGCTACGAGAGTATATTTTGAATGTTCTTGTGTGGGGTATGCATGTGTGTGTTAAATGTGCATGCACACCCACATACATGTGCATGTGGAGGCCAGACATTGGGTGTCTTCCTTGATCAGCCTCCACTTTAATTTTTTAAGACAGATTCTATCACTGAAACTGGACTCACCAATTCAGCTAATTGGCCAGGAATCTTCAAGGATCACCTGATCTCAGGCCCCCAAACTTATACAGCAGGGACATTACCAGATGAGCAATCTACCTAGCCCACTGAGTATTCTTACAGTAAACAAAAATCTAACACATGTAGCCTGTTGCAGGTAATCGCTGACAGCTTCTGTTTCTATAGTTTTTCTCTTTTCCAGAATGTCATGCAAATGGAATTATAGCCTCGACAGCCCTTCAGTCTGACTTGTTCTCTTAGGATATTGCATCTGGGATTTAGGTTGCTCATGAACACTGTGTCCTTATAGGGATAAAGCACAGTTTAGCTCACACTCATTTATTTTAAGACACTTATGTTGTTTCCAGCTTTTGGTGATTATGAAAAAATGAAATATAAACTTCTACATAAAGATATTTGTAAGTAATAAATGTTTATTTCTCTTGGAGAATACCCAAGAAGCAGATAGCCAATGTGATAAGTACATGCTAAGTTTTGTAGGCAACTGCCAACACTTATCTGCTATACTATTTTGCAGTCCTAGCAACTACATAGACCTGTGGATAAAAGGGTTCCAAGTCCTCGCCATCATTTCGCATTGTAAGTTTTATAATAATCATGATTGTAATGAGGAGGAAGAATGGGACAATGATAATGACAACTGTATATTAACAGGAGTTAACAGCCTAACAGTTGACATATTGTTGTAGGGTTTTTTTCTCTAATGGATAAGGCTGTAATTCGCAGCTTTGTTTTCATTCATCGATCTCCTTTGCTGAGGCAGGTATTCAGAAATATTTTTCAGTTTTTATTTTTATAAAATGAGCCTATCAACAGTCAATCGGAGATCAGGGAAGAACTCATGGGGGTTCTCCCCATCCCTCCTAAACTGGTTACAGGTTATTGTGGAATGGGCACTCAAGGACTTCAGTTTTATACTCCGTGAGGAAACATACCAGGCTTTTATGGATAGTTAAACACTCATCATTCCACAGATAGCCATTGTTAAACTCAGTGCATCTCAACAAGAATGAATAGAGAGAAAAGTTGGAAAGGGCCTTGAAGGGAGGAAAAAGAAGTAACAGGAATGAGAGGAAGATTAGAAAGGTGTGAAGGTTATTGAAATTCAAATAAACTTTATATGAATATGCTATTGTCAGAAAAAATTCTATAAAGATTTTAAAAATTAAATAGTTTTGTTTATTTTTATTTATTTTTGAATTTTGATTTTTTATCATAGATGAAAATATTTTACTAGATATATACTAGGCCAATATTTTATCCTATTGTGTAGCCTGTCTTTTCATTTCAATCAAAATGTCTTTAGAAGAATAAAGGTTTCAACTTTGTAATAAATCATAAATAATAATAGATAAATTATTACTTATCATATTCCATATTTGGCATTTGTGTAACATAAAATAAACCTATGCCTTACCTGGATCCACGGGGTTCCCTTTGTATCTTCCTCTACGTTTTGTCCTTTTAAGCTCTAAATTTGGTAAGGGTGCATTTTAATTGATTAACTTGGGACATGCAGGTGAACTTCGTTCTATCATCGTTTTCACAGAACATCACTGACACTTTGAGCTCAGATGCCATCTGAGGTTTCAGATGTGTATGTGGAGTCCTTTTAAGAGACTTGTAATATCACATTTCCTTGATAGGCATACTGATTGAAGTTTTAGCATGATTCTGCTTTGCTGGTGTCGAATGAAGAGCTTAAGAGGAGCTTCAAAAGGCAAGTAGATGTTAACAACAGATAAGACTAAATTCTGGAGAACAATCCGTGGAGAATTATAAAATAAAAAATTTCAAATTTTAAATCTCAGAATTTTGTTTTAAAATAAACTGTTTTGTTAGTTGAAGTTCTTGATGATTCAACAGAAAGAAATTACTTTAAAAAAAAAAAAACAACTCAGGTGCCAGAATGTCCGAGGGTATATTTTAAAAATTCCTGCTTCCTTAGAAACCACAGAAACTTCATAATTAAGCAGGTATTG